>ML294969.1:2172-65966 GCA_005239495.1 Nicotiana undulata | reverse complement strand
TATATATACAATCCCACATTCTGAATGAATTAGACGCGAAAATGGCAAAGGGAAACTCCAGGGCGCTGCCAGGGATCGCCAGGAAGAGCAGTTCACCGTGAAGTCAAATCAAGTCAAGTCAGTACCTAGGCCCGACCTGATAATCAGATGTACCAGCCTCCAGACCTGTACCGTCAAGTACAGAAGAAGAAGTGCAACATGAGTACATAAATAAATATGTACCCAGTGAGTATCCCGTCTAAACTCGAAGGAGTAGTGACGAGAAGTCGACTTGACACTCACTAAGGTCCAGTAATATAATATATGACAGGATATGACAGAAAACAATAGGAAGATAAAACAGTAAACAAAAAGTGCATATCACACGAAATACTCCAGACAATAACTGGAAATGAAAACCAGTGCACTTTATTCCCCTCTTACCAAATACCTGACATGTCTGACTATAAGTGACCCTGGACAACTGGTCATACATATACAAGGACAAGACAACCGGTCGGAGTCATAAGGGTGGTCATAAGAACTGAGGTCATAAGCTAACCCACGATCGCGAATCATACCTGCGACTCGCGTGCTGACTCGATAATAATAAGGTAACCTACGATCGCACATCGTACCTGCGACTCGTGTGCTGACTCGATAATGATAAGCTGACCCACGATCGCGCATCATACCTGCGACTCGTGTGCTAACTCGATAATAATAAGCTGACCCACGATCGCGTATCATACCTGCGATTCGTGTGCTGACTCGATAATAATAAGCTGACCCACGATCGCGCATCATACCTGCAACTCGTTTGCTGACTCGATAACAAGTGCGTATATATATAAGGACAAATGTGTACCAACTCAACAGTGAAATCAACAGGACTGTGCCAATACCACGGGTAAACAACTAGGATTTAAATCATAATACCTCACTTTTCCTTATCATCTCAACAGTAATTACAACTCGTAACTCATAATGCATACGAAGGTACAGATAGGGCACATAGAGGCATTCTTGTGAATCCTAAGGCTACCCGACATAGCAATACAGTCACCACGTACGGACTCTTGTCACTTGGTATGTACGTGGCCTCCGCAACATGTACACACAGCAATCAAGAACCTATGGGGACATTTTCCCCCTTACAAGGTTGGAAAGGAGACTCACCACGTGGCGAACTAACCCTCGGATCAAAGATGCACCCGAAAACTCCGAGATCTACCCTCGAGGTCTCGCAACTAGTCAAGTATAGCACAATACATCAATTCATGATCAAAGAATAGGATTTATCCTATTTTATGCAAAATTCATCATTCTTGAAAATTACTAAATTTCAACCCCGAGCCCGCATGCTCGAATTCCGAAAATTCTCGAAGGAATCGCTCACCCATAGCCTAAGGATCAAAATTATGTAGTTTCTACCTGAATTCATGGCTTTAAACAGACAATTTCACTAATTGCTCAAAAGCCCTAATTTTACTAACCAAATTCATGATTTTTGATAGTTTAGTAGAGAATTCATCTAGGAATTGATGCTTGAAACTAGTGTTAATAAGGAATTTACTTACCTCAAGTACTAGGTTGAATGGTCCTCTTGGAAGATCTTAAATAACACAAGGAAGAAGACTGAAATGGGGAATGGGACTTAAATCCCATATATAAATTAACTGCCCAGATTTCCCCTTCATCGCGATCGCGACCAGGGGCCTGCGATCGCGAAGGCCAAATGGCCCAGGCCCTGAGGCCCTTCTATGCGAACGCGAAAAGAGGCCCGCGATCGCGAAGGCCAACTGGACAGACCTCTGCGAACGCGGAGGGGGTCCTACGATCGCGAAGAGTAAACGGGCCTGGTCCCGACCTAACTCTATGCGAACGCAGAAAAGGGGCTGCGATCGCGAAGGCCAGGGATCCAGACCATCGCGATCGCAAAGGTCAGGGACCCAACCTTCTGCGATCGCGGTGAGATTCCTGCGAACGCGAAGATAATTCAGCAGCCCAGCCCATTTCCTTCTCCGCGAACGCGGCCCACCTTCCGCGATCGCGAAGAAGGAAACAATACATCAAAATTTTGGTTCACTGAACTTAGCTCTCGGGGGTGCAAAACTCACCCGAGCCCCTCGGGACTCCATATAAAAGCACCACATGTTTGTATTCATGATACGAACTCACTCGAACTTCCGGAAAGCGAAAAACAACAACGAAACTCAGAATTTGACCCCAAAACCCAACTGAATCAACACTTTGAACTTAGTGTTCTAGAATTCATTTCAATGCGCCGAACCGGCCTATACTACTCGGAATGACTTCAAATTTTGCATACAAGTCATAAATGATATAACAGAACTATTTCTGGTCTCGGAATTTCATTCGGACCTCGATATCATAAAATCACGTTCCTAACCAAATTTCAAATTTAAGCAAATCCTTATTTCTATAACAGGCGCCGAAACGCCCCCGGGTTATCAAAAACCCATTCCAAACATACGCTCAAGTCCAAAATCATCATACGAAGCTACTGACACTGTCAAAACTTGATTTCGAGGCCGGTTGCTCAAAATGTTGACCGAAGTCAAAGTTGGACAAATAGGTCAACCTTAAGGAACCAAGTGTTCCTAAATTGCTCAAAACACTTCCAAATCCTGAACCACCAGTCCCCACAAGTCACAAATAACAAGAAGCCACTATGGGAAGACTTAGACAGGGGAACGGGGTTCGATAACGTAAAACGACCAGTCGGGTCATTACAAATTATATAACTACCCTCCCCATTTCACTAGCTATCCCCAATATCTGTTTACAACAATTATTACAAACCAATAGCTGAATAAATTACATAATTAAATAAAAGAGAATAAGTTAAACTATAGGGAGCCTAAAGCAGGCCCAAATGTATCCTGAGGATACCCTAACCTCCATAACCTCAAATGCCAAGAGTTTATAGCCAGTCTCATGTCCGAGTGTGTCAGAGTTCCCGAAGGACCTCAAGGATCACAGGCAGTGCTCACACCAAAATTCTCATAACCAAAACTGAGTAAGTGCAGTTTGGAAAAGCCAACCCCGTGTGTCAGAGTTCAGAGGGATCTCACAGGGATCCCAAGGAAATCACACACTGGAGGGGTGGAACCTAAGGACTTAAGAGTAGAGTGAGAGTGCTTGACATAGATTTGAAACTTTTTAGATAGGAAAACAATACTGAAAAGGATCCAGTTGAGTGAAGGAGTCTTATAAAATAGGAGTTGTTTAGTAGTAAAATAAGTTATGTAAGAATAGTGTAAACACTTGAGGAATCAAACAAAACAGAAGAATAACTCAAAGCAAACATGTTCAAAATCACTCAAACAACAGTCTCTCACACAGGGGTATTGGGAGTTGGGAACATAAACAACACACATAGTGAAACACATAAGCACAGAAGTCTTTGGGATTAAGGAATAGCTAACAATACAGACAATTAGGCACTAGATTTTAGAATTGCTAATTGGAACATAGTTGCACTAGATCAGGTTGAACATATAATCAGAAGTGCTTAAGCGGGGGGGGGGGGGGGGGGGGGGGTTATGGGATTAGGAGAAAACTAATAATATTAACATAGTATATGATTGTGAATTTTAGAACAGACAATTGAGGACATAGTTAAACAGAACTAAGTACAAAATCAACATTACTTAGGTTAACTAATTAATTTGCAAAACAGGTGCATACATTGAACCAGGTAACAAACAGACAATCATTCAAACATACATAAATAGAGTAGAGCCAATTTAATACATACTACTAAGGAATGGACATGTTCATAACATGCTTATCATAAGTGCGATTAGGACCTATGCTAAGTAAAACAGTGGTGTAAACAGCTTAATTACATGTTGAAAAGCCAAACAATAGACAGAAATATACTAGTAAATCAGTAAACTGAAACAGTAGAAGAACACATAGGGTTTGAAACTTGGATTTAAATCAGAACATACCGGTTAAGCAGGGTAAACTAAGTATAGAGCAGTGGACTACTATAATTAGCCTTGTCTTGCAGCCGACTAATTCAATTAAAGTAGTAATTAACAAGAAACATCAGAAAGTTTTTAAGTGTAAGAGAGAGACTTTTAGAACCAGTAAGTTCGTATGTAATGAAAAGAGAAGAGAGTATATATAATAGTTTGAAAGCTGGGTAAATAAGGTAAGAATCAAATTGTTTAGTAATTATAGAACTACGTAATCAATTAAGAAAATCAGCCAAGTCTCCCCTCAATTAAGGGGGTAATTTACCAACGGTAGAGAGCGGGTAACAAATAAGGAAAGAATTCAAATAATATAGGTATAGAATAGGTAATTAGGGATAGATACATAAAGGTCCAATTAAGGAAATAACAGTAAGAATCAATTAATAATACGGTCAACCACATAATAAGGTAAAAAATAAATTAAAGGTTGTGAAAATAGGGAAAATAGCCGGAAATCAGTGTAAGACCATCACCACAGTAAATCAAGGATTCAAGAATCGAAAAATAGTACTAATATTAAGGGGAATAGTATAGAATTCCATGAATAAAAGAATAAACGGAGTATAAACAGAAAGAACTAAATCGGGAACCCTAATAAGATATTACTAGGGTAAAAATCACAAAATACTCTAATTAATCGAAGCATATCCATGAGAATCGAACACACATAGCAGAATCGTATAGCAAACAAGCAAGGATGAACTCAGAATTCTAACATAGTATTTAAAAAATTAGGGTTTTTCAGGTTAAAAGGAAACTTAGCAAAAGTCGTTTAAGCATATGAGAATCATAGAATAACACTTAAAATCAGAGAAAATCACTTTGAAAAAAAGTTCTAGAAACCCTAATTAGGAAAATGAAGCGACGCTTTGAAAGATCGAAAGTTTTTTTTTTCAAAAAAAAAAACAAGCAAAAATAACTCAAATGTTCTCAGATATGTTACAGATCTAAAGAGTTAGGAGAGGGAATTAGGGTTTCGAGAAAAATAAACCAAAGATAGAGAGAGAGGCTTAGAAACCATAAGTATAACAAGAAAATAGGACGATCTTACTCAATCGAACCATGGCGGCCTGAGGAGGGTGAGAACAGGCCCAGGGGTGAGCGGACCGGCCACTGGTCCGTTGAGGACCTCAAAGACAGCATGAATCCCGGTCGTAGGAGAGCCATTCAGGGTGAGAGTGGTGGTGAGCCACCATAGTTAACGACGAGCAAGCAACGACGAGGGGAAGCTAGGGTTAAGGTGTATGGGGTTTGAGATAGAAGAAGAGTGTGACAGCGGGTGTGAGAAGGGGGAAATGAGGGGTTTAGGGGTAGTCATTAGGTTAAATATGGTAAGGGTGAATCCGGACCGTTGATAAAAAATGATCAACGACCAGGATTTATCAGATGTTGGGTCGGGTAGGATTTAGCTTTGGCCTGGGTCTTTGGGCTAGTGTAATTAGGTGATTTGGGTTGGTTTCAATAGGTTATAATTGAAATGAAATGGGGCTATTTGTTAAATACCAAGATAATTTAGTTAAAATATTTTTTTAAAATAATTACTAATTATAAAAATGAATATCATGCATAGAAATATTTCAAAAAATGATTATTTGGTGTTTCAAAATACAAAAGACTAATTTCTGGTAAAATAATAGTACAAAATTATATGTATGGCCTATACTTGCAAAGTTATTGCAATTATAGCCAAAATGTGCAAATTTGGCTATTTATGGAATGATTTGGCCTTAATAGGACCATAAATAATAAATTAAATCAAGAAATATTTTTGAAATCATTTGCGATGCAATTTTGTAATTATTTACTAGAAATAAAGTACCGGACAAATTAATAAAAATGTAGAAAAATTATTGAAAAATACCAATTGCTACTAATGCATGATCTTGAAGGTATAGATGCAATTAAAAAATATTTTGGAAAATTGGGTATCAACAGTTGCTCCTTTTTACCCAGAAAGGATGAAAGAGTTGTCGGGTAAAGATAAGATGGCCAATTTTGACCGAGCGAAACAGTATGAGGGATTTAGGCCCCACTCTGTCTTCCGAGCTGCCTACATATCCCTGGTTTTATAGGAATCAGTCCGTATGTAGTTCCAGATTCATCGGCGAGATATACAGGTGAAGTTATTGCAAGAACGGATGCAATATCTAGGGATGGGTGAATGAATGGTTCACGAGAGAGGTCCGGTTTGGTAGAGTTGGGGGAACTGGAGCGGGATTGCTCCTACTGGGGTAGCAGTTGATTTCTGGGTCACCTGCAAATAAGAGTACTACAAGCATATATTGTGCATAAATTTAAACATGATGCAGGTTCTCGTTGGACCATATAAGCTGTCTTCGGACGATTAGGGATGACGTCCTTAGACCATGATGTCCTTGGCCATGAATTGTTTGATGAGAGATTCGCAGGCCATGAAATGATGTTCTCGGGCCATGAAGATGGTGCCTCCGAACTATGACACCTTTGAATAATGATATGCAAATTTGAGAGAGATCCTCAAGCCGTGACATGGTGTCTTCCGGCTATGAAGATGATGCCTTTAGACTATGACGCCTTTGGACATGTTGGCAATACTTCAGCCCATGAAATGCAATAATATGATATTGACAAGACAAGACTTAGTCTTGCGAATTGGAGAGCAGAGCTTAGCGCGAAAGAGGAGCAAAGTAAACAATGCTTGAGAGACAGCGCTTAGTCTCGGTGAAAGAATGTAAATTGGAGGCAGAGCTTAGCCTCATGCAGGTATGGAGACAGAGCTTAGTCTCATGAAAATGAAGGCATAGATTAGCCTTATGCAGATGGAGGCAGAGCTTAGCCTCATGCGAGATGTGGGACTGGGCTTAGTCCCATGCAGGGGAAGGCAGATATTAGCCTTATGCAGATGTGGAGGTAGAGCTTAACCTCATGCATGATGTGGGACATGGCTTAGTCCCATGCAAGCGAAGGTAGAGATTAGCCTTATGCAAATGAAGGTAGAGATTAGACTTATGCAGATGTGGAGGTAGAGCTTAACCTCATGCAAGATCCGGGACAAGGCTTAGTCCCATGCAAGTGAAGGTAGAGATTAGCCTTATGCAGATGGAGGTAGAGCTTAACCTCATGCAAGTGAAGGCAGAGATTAGCCTTATGCAGAAAATAGAACAAATAGCATAATTTTGTAGTTGGTAGCAGACTTCGGTATTGCCATTGTTGTGAAGGTTTGACTTCGAGGCGTGTTTATTCTTTGTTCCTGCATCTAAAGAAAAAACATGAGTTCTGTCAAGGGGAGGTCGGTTCGTGTCCTGTCGGCTATGCTCGACTTGCTTTGCTTGGTATGAAGATCATGTTTACATCATCGGGGTAGCATTTGCTAAACAGAGCTATTTTACAAGCAAGCATGCATGATTTTGTAAAGACATAGTAAAAAATATATTTTAAGAAATTTAGATGAACTGACGACTGTGACAAGATCCGAGACATTGCAACCTCCTATGCTACGGAATTTTGAGGGTCCTCCTCAAAATTCTGCCCCAGTTAAATGGGTTGGCATCAATAACTATTGCACATGCTACGATCATCTGAACTTGCTTCGGAATTTAGAGGGTCATCCTCAAAATTCGGCCGTAGTTTCCAATTGCGGGGGGAAATAAGATTTTTATATTGTGACCAAACCCAAAGGGATTTCTACGTATCCCTTTCTTAAACAGGAACCCAGTCAGGCGTAGTTCAATTTACATCATATGAGGAATGCATAAAGAGTTACACATAGCATCTGAGTTGATTGGTTTTGGCCAGACTTCTCCGTCCATTTCTTCAAGTATAAAGGCTCCTCCTTTCACCACTCGGTGAACCATATACGGACCTTTCCAGGTTGGAGAGAGTTTTAACTTGGCTTCATCTTGATGCAGAAAGATCTTCTTTAACACCAGCTGCCCTGGTGTGAACTGTCTTGGCTTGACACTTTTGTTGAAGGCTCTGGACATCCTGTTCTGATAAAGTTGTCTTAGACATACTGCATTCATTCTTTTCCCGTCTATGAGGGCTAGCTGCTCATAACGGCTCCTTATCCATTATGCATCGCTGAGTTCAGCTTCTTGTATGATTCTTAAGGAAGTAATCTCTACTTCGGCGGGAATAACAACTTACGTACCATAAACTAGTAAGTAAGGATAGCTTTTTGTGCCAAATGATAGCTTTTTGTGCGGTATCCCAGTAAGTCAAATGATAGCTTTTTGTGCCATTGTTTGTGTTTTTCTAGCATGTTTCTCAATATCTTCTTGATGTTCTAGTTGGCGGCTTCTACATCTCCATTCATTTGTGGTCTATAGGCTGTATAATTCCTGTGGTTGATTTTGAAAGTCTCGCACATGGCTTTCATAAAAGCATTGTTGAGATTGGAGCCGTTGTCAGTGATGATTGACTCCAGAACTTCGAACCGACAAACAATACGGTCGCGGACAAAGTCTGCCATGACTTTCTTAGTCACTGCTTTGTAAGATGCTGCTTCGACCAATTTGGTGAAATAATCAATAGCTACCAAGATGAACCGGTTCCCATTTGAGGCGGTAGGCTCAATCGGTCCAATGACATCCATTCCCTAGGCGGCGAACGACCATGGTGAGCTTGTTGCATTGAGCTCGTTTGGGGGTACCCTTATTATATCTGCATGTACCTAACATTGGTAGCATTTCCGTACATAATGTATGAAGTTTGTTTCCATGGTCATCCAGAAATAACCGGCTGTGACCAAGACAAAACCATTCATATGTGCGCCACATGTTCTAGCATGTATTTCCTCGAGTAGTTTGGAAGCTTCCTTTGTGTCAACACATCTTAGTAATCCCAAGTCAGGAGTTCTTCTGTATAGGGTTCCTCCGCTGTGAAAGAAACTATTGGACAATCTCTGAAGCGTACGTTTCTGGGTATGATTTGCATGCCCTGGGTACTCTCCCTTTGCTAAATATTCCTTGATGTCGTGGAACCATGATTTTCCGTCTGCTTCTTCTTCCACATGGGCACAATATACTGGATGGCTATGGATCTTTACTGGTATAGGATCAATGAAGTTCTTATATGGATACTATATCATAGATGATAAAGTGTCCAGTGCATCGACAACTCGTTCTGAATTCTGGGGACATGCCGAAATTCTATCTTTGTTAACCTCTTTCTCAATTCCTGCACATGGTGCAGATACGGCAATATCTTGGAATTCTTGGTAGCCCGTTCTCCTTGAACTTGGTGAATAAGCAAATTTGAGTCACCAATTACCAGCGGCTCCTGAATATTCATATCGATGGCCATGTTGAACCCTAGTATGCAAGCTTCATGCTCTACCATATTGTTAGTGCAAGGAAATCTGAGTTTAGCATATACCGGATAATGTTGGCAAGTTTCCGATACTAGGACAGTTCCAATGCCGACTCCCTTAAAATTTGCCGCTCCGTCAAAGAACATCCTTCAACCGTCATAGGATTCTGCAAGGTCTTCTCCTATGAACAACACTTCTTCATCGGGAAAATACGTTTTCACTGGCTCGTATTCTCCGTCCACAGGGTTCTCAGTATGATCTGCCAATGCCTGTCCCTTGACCGCTTTCTAAGTCACATAGACGATGTCAAACTCACTCAGTAGGATTTTCCACTTTGCCAGCTTGCCAGTGGGCATGGGTTTCTGAAAGATATACTTCAAGGGATCCATCCTTGATATGAGATATGTTGTGTAGGCACAAAAGCAGTGCCTCAGCTTCTGGGCTACCCAGGTTAGAGCACAACAGGTACGTTCCAGTAGAGAATACCGTTCCTTGTGTGGAGTGAACTTCTTACTTAGATAATAGATAGCCTGTTCCTTTTGTCCTGTCTCGTCGTGATGCCCCGAAACGCAGCCGAAAGCTCCATCTAGTACTGCAAGGTAGAGTAATAAGGGTCTACCTGGCTCTGGCGACACCAAGACTAGTGGTGTTGATAAGTACTCCTTGATTCAGTTGAAGGCCTTTTGACAACCCTCGGTCCATTTGGTCACAGCATCTTTCTTTAACATCTTGAAGATTGCTTCACATATGACCGTGGACTGGGCTTTGAACCGGCTGATGTAATTTAGCCGTCCCAGAAAACTCATTACGTCTTTCTTATTTCTTGGTGGTGGCAGCTCCTGGATGGACTTGACTTTTGATGGATCCAATTCTATTCCTCGACGGCTGACGATGAACCCAAGCAATGTTCCTGCAGGAACCCCGAATGCACACTTGGCGGGGTTTAATTTCAGGTTGTATTTCCGCAATCTGTTGAAGAACTTCCTCAAATCTGCTATATGGTCTGTGGCTATCTTGGACTTGATGATGACATCGTCCACATATACCTCGATCTCTTTATGTATCATGTCATGGAAAATGGTGGTCATAGCACTCATATAAGTGGCCCCAGCATTCTTCAAGACGAATGGCATCATCTTGTAACAATATACTCGCCACGGCGTAATGAAAGTCGTTTAACATCTTCCCCGTCCATCCAAATTTGATGGTACCCGGCGAAACAATCCACAAATGACTGGAGTTCATGCTTCGCACAATTGTCAATCAGGATGTGTATGTTTGGAAGAGGGAAATCATCATTCGGACTTGCCTGGTTGAGATCCCGGTAGTCGACATAAACCCTAACTTTCCATCCTTCTTGGGCACTGGCACGATGTTGGCTAACTATGTTGGGTATTCAACCAACCTGAGGACCTTGGCGTTGATCTGTTTGGTAACTTCCTCCTTGGTTTTCAGACTCATATCAGGCTTGAACTTTCAGATTTTCTACTTTACTGGCGAGCACATTGGATTGGTTGAAAATTTGTGAGCCACAATGGATGTTCTTAGACCGGTCATGTCATTGTACGACCATGCAAATATGTCTTCATATTCTTCTAGGAATTGCGTGTATTCTTCTTTCTCTGACGGTCACAAGTGGATGCTGATGCGAGTTTCTTTGACAGTCTCTGAATCTCCCAGGTTGACTACCTCAGTTTCGTCCAAATTAGACTTAGGCCTGTTCCAAAGTCTTCTACTTCTCTAACAATTTCATCAGGTATGATATCCTCTTCTTCTGAATCACTGTCCTTTTGTTCTGTTGCCTCATTGCATGTCACAGTCATTGGTTCATCAAGATAGGTAATAGTAATGTTGTATAGATAAAAGTAATGAGAGAAAAATGATAATAATAAATACTGATTCATTGAAACATAAATGCGGTTTTTTTTATAATTTAAACGAATGTTTTGTAACACTGGAGATTTTATTGAAAAAATAGAAATGCGAAAAGGAAATCATTAGCAAAATGAAATAAGCAATGCTTGAAGATTCTTGCCAAGTCCCTTACCAGGCTCGTATCCTCTCCAGTTCAATATACTCTCGATCTTACTATCCCATCACTTATCTTTGTCTATTGCGTTGACTCGCTCGATGTGGTGGTAGGTTTCTCCACCTAGCCTTCTTCTACCTTCAACTATCGGGATGTTCTGGAAGCTATAGATAGGATTGCTTCCGTCTCCATGGATGATTACTTCCTGGTGATTCCACTCGAATTTCACTACCTGATGCAAAGTCGATGCCACAGCCTCGACGACATGTATCCACGATCATCCCAATAACAGGTTGTAGGACGCCGATATATCTAGTACCTGAAATTCAACCTCGAACCATGTAGGTCCCATTTGCAGACAAAGACCGATTTCACCAATAGTGGACCTCTGAGAACCGTCGAAAGCCTTTACTTTCATGGACTCTTCTCTTATCTCGTACAATACCTTGCCCAATCTCTTGAGTGTTGTCAATGGGAAGATGTTGAGGCTGGACCCCCTGTCGATCAGAAACCTGGTGATGAAATAATCTTCACATTGCACGGTGATGTGTGGTGCCTTGTTGTGACTTAACCCTTCATGCGGTAGTTCGTCCTCGTGGAAAGTAATTTTGTGACTTTTCAGCACCTTCCCCCATCATGTTGGTTATTTCTCCACTGGTGATGTTATTAGGCACATATGCTTCGTTCAACACTTTCATCAAAGCATTCATGTGTGCTTCCGAATTCTGCAGTAATAACAGGATGGATATTTGGGCTGGAGTTTTGTATAGTTGATCTATGACGGAGTATTCCTTGGCTTGCACCTTCCTCCAAAGGTCATCCGGACCTGTTTCGATGATGGGAGGTCTGTTGGAAGCTTGCCTGCTAGAATCTCCCAAGCGTGTAGGGGTATAGGCCCTGTCGGTCCTTGTCATTTCCTGTGCAGCACCAGCTTCTTCTATCTTGACCTTCCCCTTCCTTCTAGATTCAGCTACGTAATCCCAAGGCATAACATTAGTGTTGAAATGCGGCGTGGTTGACACTGTCACTGTAATTGGTGTGGCTACCTTTACTTCAAATGGGACAGGTGCCGTCGCAGGTGGCAGGTGGCATTACTTCAACCTCAAACGTCACAGGTGCGTCTGCAGGTGGTGCCACTTCAAACTCGAATGGGACTGACGTAGCTAATTCAACATCTCCTGACAGCTGAATCTGGATTGTGATGGGATTAAGTGTGACCGTTGGCTTCTTTGGGTCGTCACCCTCTTTGATCATCCCGATCGACCCCTCTGGGTTCCATTCTTCCTCTATCTCTATCATGTTGATTCCTCCACCCCTATGGTCTGGGAGCTAGTGGTTGCGGACATTGGGAGTAGCTTCCTTTTCTTGGATGATCTTATTATCAATCAGCGACTGGATCTTATCCTTCAGTGAGTGGCATTCATCAATGGTATGCCCCTTCATGCCGGAATGGTATGCACAAGTTTTATTTGGATTGACCCACTAGGATGGATTTTATGGGGTTACAGCAGGTATAGGAGTGACATAACCAGCAGGTTTTAGCCAGTCATACAACTGATGAATAGGCTTGGCAATGGTGGTATATTGTTTAGGCGGCCTGCGGTCAAAGTTGGGTCGATGTCTTGGGAAATTTTGGCGAGCTGGAGGTGACTGGAAGTGAGATGATTGGGAGTTGTATGTATGATAAACAGTGTCTGGTTGGGAATATCTGGGAGATGTGGGTTGATAAGTAGGTGGAGGAGATGGCTGATATGTGGGCGGGGTGTTTGGTATGTAAGTGGAGAGGTTCGATATGTCAGTGGGGATTTAGGTCCTTGTGCAACTATTACCGCTCCCACATCTTTCTTCTTGGATATGCCGCCAGATTGTAGGGCTTTGTTCGTGGCTTGCAGTTCTTCAAAATTAGTGACCATTTCGCTCTTAATCCCTTCTTCAATTCTCTCACCTAGCTTGATGATATCGGAGAATTTGTGGTTTTCAATCACCATCAGCCTCTCATAATATTGCAGGTCCTGTGCCCAGACGAAGAATTTGTTCATTTGCTCTTCGTCTAGCGCAGGCCTGACCTTGGCTGCTTCAGACCTCCAACGAGTGGCATACTCGCGAAAGGTTTCAATGGGCTTCTTCTTAATATTTTTGATATAAAACAGGTCTGGAGCATTGTCCGTGTTGAACCTAAACCGGTCCATAAAATTTGATGCCATGCTCACCCAATTGGCTGATGTACCAAGACAAAGAATCTCCTGTGAGGCTCCTCATGAATAATTTCATACGAATCTTTTCGTCTCTTCCTACTCCAACCAATTTGTCACAATAGGTCCTCAGATGGACCCTGGGATCACCAGTACTGTCAAACATCTCGAACTTGGGAGGTTTGTAACCCTCCGGCAGTTCCACATCAGGCTGTATGTAGATATCTTCGTAGTTCAGTCCTTCAATTCCCTTACCTCCTTCAACGCCTTGAACTCGGTTAGTCAGCTTTCTGCGTTCTTCGGCCAAGTTTTTAATAAGCATATCCTTCTCACTGGATTCAGGTGTGTAAGAAATGAGTTGGGAGGAGTGAGGTAGTGTCTCCACGTATATGAGGTTATTCTGATGGCCTAGCGCCTAGGCATAGGGGTGGTTGTTGGTGGAATTTTGTGGTTCAGGGACGTTTGGTGGGGTGTTTCTAGGAGTGTGGCAAGCATTTTGTTGGTATTGTGGTGGAACGGTCTAATTTTTTGGTGGAGTTGTAGGAGGATTTTCTTGTTGGGGGTACTCTGAGGTGGTGCGGGGTTGTTGGTGTTTGGGTGGCTGATATCCAAAACACTAAGTGAGAAGGACAGATTTGCCAATTTTCGAACATGTTCAAGCTCCCCTTGGAGTTTCAACAACCTTTGCTCGAGTTGTGACATAGCATTGTTCTGAACCTCAGTACCTTGACTGTCAGAAGCTTCTGTTCGTTCAACTGCCATTGTGTTTTCCTTTCTGATGTTACTCAAATCTTCCATTTTGCCTTTGCCTTTAGGTGGACTAGGAGGAGGAGAAGGTGGAGGGCCCCTAGATCTTGTATGGTATGATGATGATGCCAGAATACACGAACCAACCTTTGGGGAGGGGAATAATCAAAAGAAAGTAAAATAAAACAAAAAGGTAGCCAAGTTACTGAGGATCATGAGAAAATATTTGTAGTATTTAAACACATATTGCAGAAATGTAAGTGTATGTCCTAATTTTAGGAGCCCCGTTGTGCCCGAGGTAGGCCTAGCGACAAGTTTATTTGGAGAACTTAGATACCAAAATGCCTCATTTCATTAATGAAAAATAGACGAATCCCAAAGACACTAAAATAAAAAACATAAATAAAGTCACTAATGGCACTCAGCCTTATTACATTGATAAAAGCTAAAGGTAAACCTAGCCTACTTGGTCCTAGAAGGACCTTCCTCAGATTCGATATCCTTGATCCCATCGAAAAAGTTCCCTCCTTCATTTCCCTCAACTTTTTGGCAGTCTTCGACCCTCTTGATGATTTTGCCTTCCAGATCCACTATGCCTATCTCCAAGTATTCCAGCTTCTTGTTGGAACGGATAGCCATATCTTTCCACTCTTCGATCAACCTTTTGTTGGTTTCATGTATCTCCCGGTGATCGTTCTCAGAGTCATGGATCCTTTTGCGCAGGCGGCTGTACTTGACCTGAGCCTCAACATTCTCGTTTATGATTCTATTGCCTCGGCTGATTCCTGGCCTCACTAACCCGTCCAAGTCGTCTTCCAACCACGCCGTGTAGAAAGGTGCACATTCTGCATGGTACCCGTCTGGTTCAATAGTATTCTTTTCCATTATGATTGTGCAGTGCCACATGTGTTGGGCTTGGCACTTGTAGGGGACGTCGTCATCCTAGAAATCCACTCTAAAGTGTCTCATCTTGTCAACCCTCGACACAACTTGTTTTCTGTCTGCTTGTCTCATGATGTTACACCCCATGTTTTCGTACGTGAGAGTACATCGTAAGTCAATTGATGTAAGCTCAGAAATAAGATTATATTTTATGGAATATAAAGTAAGTTAATCATGTTACATTGGAGGTTACAAATATTTAAGATCATGAATAACTAGTACCAAGAGGGTTGGAATGCTTACAAGCTAAACCAGTTGAAGAAAATAAGTTTCGTCGAAAGTCGACGAGTTTGGAATGTTATAATATTGTATTTTAGGGTGAGACAATGGTTTGTTACATGATGTGTAGGTTATTCTATGAATTATTTTTATCATATGATAGTTGTGTTCTACCTTTTGAAGTTAGGCAAGTTGTGGAACAAAAGTTGGCGAAGGTCTTCACAAGTTAGACTCATAATGTGCTTAAATTTAGGTCAAATGTAACTGATATTTTCTCCCAATATACTTGGAATTATTGGATTATCTACCAACCAAATTGAATATCTATGAGTCTAGTTTCTAACGCATTAAACCGTTCGTCTATACGACATAGGAGTAGAGAGATATTTATAGTTGCGCAAGACTCCGCAGACATCATAAGTGACAAGTAGATGGATCACTAGAGCTTTTTGAGAAATATATTTCATGCGTTATATGAGGTCTTATTGGGAAATATTATATACCAAATTGAAGGTCTAGGAATTTAATTTCCAACGCTCTTAACCGTTCGTTCATTCGACATCGGGATACAAAGATATAAGCGTCGGAAGATGGACCAATCCTAGGGTGTCAAGCTAGCACCTCTTTGACTTTTCCAAAATTGATATATATGTGTCTTAGGTCGGCTTTCTCTTCATTTTTCAGCATAAAACTACCACATAACACCCATAAACATAACCTTAAGCTCTCTTCTAGGGTTTCAAATAATATTATCATCCCGGGCATGAAATCAAGAAGCGATAACATCAACACGATCCCTACGACGTACGTGTCATTATACCGCCTCTCCTTTATCTTTGTAGTTAGAGTTTTGGAAGGTAATTCATAGTTAATAAATGTCTAATATTTGTATTTAAATATCAGGGAAGGTTGATAAATGTGTTCCCTAATAGTTAGAACTCACGGGACGGTGATCGGAAGCCGTGAGTTCGAGTTATTTGACTTGTAGCGGACTGTTTTGTGTTGCTGTTGGGCTTCGTGTTTTAATACTGTTTTGTGGAGTTTTGGATGAGGAAGGGTGTGGGAAAACACCATATAGATGTAGGGTTGTGAGCTGGTCGTTTGTTGTCACATTTCCGGGTCGTTTGACACGACTACGGTGGTCGTCTTATCTATGAAGTGATTAGGTTGTGTGGGGACTGTTTTGGGAGGCTCAATATGATTATTATTGATATTATTGAAGTCATATATATAGGGGAGGTTCTGTCCGTTTCATCATAAAATAAGTTGTGGTCGATACATAACAGTTATGACTCTTAAACGATAACGATAGTGTCGTTTCTCTTATTGTAGATTAAGGAGTTGTGACATTTGTGTAGCTTGAGGTTGGGAAGTATATACAAGGTATGTGAGTCTATCCCTTTCCTTCTTTTGCACATCTACGATTGTACATAATGCAATGAACGAGCTTACAAAGATAATCTACTCTTAGAAGCTAGTAGTACTTACATTATTTACCTTCTTATGGAACAATTTATGTTGAGGTTGCTTCTCTTATTATTATGTTATCAATGTTGTTGGTACTTCATGATTCTTATAAGATTCTTATTGAAGAGTTAATCCTAATACNGGGAGATACGTCTACCTGTCTACCAGGACATGCAACACGACATGCATCATCCACAAATAAAAGGACATCAGTACGAATAAAGTACTAAGTATGTAAGGCAGGAAAGAATAAGTAAGAACAATAATGTAAACGGGGGTAAAGAATATACAACCTATAACATCTGAGCACCTCTGAGGGCTACTGACATGAAATGTGTGATACATACATGTATATACATAAACCTTTAAAACATCCGCCTATGTGGGCGTCATCATCATCATATTGTACCTGACCACGTGGAGCTCGGTAAACCCAACTGATCAGTGGTTGCACAATAGGTGCAATACCTGGCCGATTATAGCGCAGCTTGGTAGAGTAAAATAGCTACATATATATATATATATATATGTAGCTATTTTACTCTACCAAGCTGCGCTATAATCGGCCAGGTATTGCACCTATTGTGCAACCACTGATCAGTTGGGTTTACCGAGCTCCACGTGGTCAGGTACAATATGATGATGATGACGCCCACATAGGCGGATGTTTTAAAGGTTTATGTATATACATGTATGTATCACACATTTCATGTCAGTAGCCCTCAGAGGTGCTCAGATGTTATAGGTTGTATATTCTTTACCCCCGTTTACATTATTGTTCTTACTTATTCTTTCCTGCCTTACATACTTAGTACTTTATTCGTACTGATGTCCTTTTATTTGTGGATGATGCATGTCGTGTTGCATGTCCTGGTAGACAGGTAGACGTATCTCCCCCGCCACAATAGGCTTTCCAGTTCAGCGGTTATGGGCGAGATCCCTTCTCCAGACTTGCCGTGGTCTTGGTATGCATTTTTGTGATTGGTATTATGGGTATGTCGGGGCCATTTTCCGGCGGTGTTGCATTACTTATGCTCCTTTAGAGGCTCATAGACAAGTGTCGGCTTATGTATAGTTTGGTATGCCTTGTCGGATGATTTTTGATGTATAGTCTTTCATGGAAGCGTGGTAGCTCCTAACTTATATGTAGTTTCTTGGAAGNTTTAGAGGCTCATAGACAGGTGTCGGCTTATGTATAGTTTGGTATGCCTTATCAGATGATTTTTGTTGTATAGTCTTTCATGGAAGCGTGGTAGCTCCTAACTTATATGTAGTTTCTTGGAAGTCTTGTTATCCCATGTTATGCATGTTCATTCCATTATCTTTCATTGTTTGGTGTTGGTAATCCATATCTACCACTTATATTGATCTCGTCGGCCCTTACAGATAATAAGAAGGTTAGATAAAATGTACATTGGTGGTCGGTAAGTATGGCCCGGGTGCTAGTCATGATCCTCCAGTTTGGGTCGTGACAAACTTGGTATCAGAGACGGTCTGTCCTAGGGGTTGTCTATGAGTCGTGTCTAGCGGAGTCTTGTTTATGGGTGTGTTGTGCACCACAATTATAAGCAGGAGGCTACATGGCATTTAGGACTGTTACTCTTTCTTCTTACTCTAGATCGTGTGGTAGAGCTTAGTTATAAGAATTCAAACTTCTAAATTCTACTTTATTTGCAATACAACGATACCTCATCCAAATAGACAGTTGGTAAGAGGTTGATGTGGATGTGGAAGAGTTGAGTTAGAGGAATCCGATTTTGCATGATGCCTTTGATGAGTAAATGTAAGGTCTTCAGTAGATTACGTGTGTACTAAACGGGTAAGCCTCATGATAAGGATCCTTAAGGCAAAGAATATCTATCCACCCATATGGTGAAAAGAAATGAGAGATTCAGAAGATATATACAAGTTTCAACAAGAAAAAGAAGCAAGATGAAGAAGGGTACGAGGTGCCCAGTTAATGAAGATTGTCAGTATTTACGATTCAAGCAGAGAAATACAGGCATATTGAATTACCTACAATTGTAACAGAGGTATGTACAATTGGCCATACACATCTCAATTATTCCCTATGGGAGCTAACTGAAATAATTTAAGAGAAGGATATGATATCAGGATCCAGCTGGGGTTAGAGTACCCGAAAATTGTGGATGGATTGTTATCATTATTTAAAAAATTTGAAGGGTAGTTCAAGACATGGTAATAGTTCTCATAGGGAGATAACCATATGGTCACTCTAGAATAATACAGTCTGATATGAATACTAGAATATTCAGAAATTTCAAAAGATAGGCACTAGGATCCTAGAAGGGTAAATATTTGCCTTAGTATGACTCCAGTCCCTAGTAAAAAAAGAGAATGTTAGGTGTCCCGAAGAGCCAGTGAGATGAATCAGGGGGAGCTAAAAGTGAAAGAACATTTTGTTGAAGTCTTCATAATAAGGTAATAGACAGAAATATTAGCAGGAGAATAAGAAGAGAGTAAATGAAACATTATGAGTAAGATGTGATAAATGAGTGATAACGGTAAATAACAATATGACAGGATGATAGAGTCAACAGTCAAGTGAAAGGAAAATACAAGAGGAGGCATGCCTTGAGACAATAAAAGTATAAGCCGTAAAGCCATACCCGCATTTCGAGAAATGAGTTGGCGACTCAAACGTGATTACCAGAAGGAAGAGTGAGACAAAAAGTAATTGATATTAGTATGGGCTAGTGAATAAGATGAACTAAACATGAATTAGGGACCGAAGGAATCGGTAATAGTCGGCGTGTTTCGATAGTAATAGAATGAACAATAGAAGAAAACCTTTAAAGGTCATTCACGAAGACGCTTCCCTAAAGCAAGCACTATGAACAGAGTTATGCTTAAGGGACTAGATGTGCCAGTTACACCAGGTGTCACCATTGTGCATAAGAAATTCAATTATCCCTGGTGTTGAAGGGTTACCCCAAAGCGAGTAATATGTGTGTGAAGATGTGAAAACAAATGCCAAAAAGGAAGAGGTAACAATCGAATGGTAAAGGAATAATGCGGTAAAAAGGGGAAAGGAATGAGATTGCATTTATTCATATCCTACAGATATAATATGACTCCGGAACATTATGCAAGCATGACGCCGGGGATAATCAATAAGAGTTTCGCACTCGATGATTTTGATAAGTAAGTGTGAATGAACACTTGATACATAAGGACCCGTATGAGAGGTAAGTTAAGACAAAGGACATAACCCAAGAGGCGTTACATAAAATACAGATATGAGAGTGGACCAACGGGTAGTCTGTAGTTGATTCAGGAAGAGCCTAGATATGGCTAGATAGGAGGATCAGAAAAATCAGTAGATCATGCAAGATAAACGTAGTGAAACCCACCATAAGAAATTCAGTCTCTTAGATACGACATCGTAATCCTCGAGAAATATTCAGACAGGAGTTGGGGTAGTAGAAGGTAGAATATAAGTGTTACGGAAATAAAAGAGAGTGCCACAAGGGAGACAACTGAAATTTCAATTCAGAAGCAACCCTACGAGCACAAGGGCACATAGGTAAGTAACTAAGGATAATGATAGGTGAGTAAGAACATCAGGAATACCGTGGGGTATATAATGTAATAAGGTCGCAACTTTATAAAAGTCAGAAGTTTTTCCCTAAGCACTGCAACGAAAGACTAGCTGAGGAAATAAGGAAGCAGGCTTCAACATAAGCATAGTGACCTAAAGAAGAAATGGTCTTGTAACAACAGTCTCACTATAATGTTGTATGCACTCCATAAGAAAGTGGCACCTATCGTGGCTAATGAACGGGAAGAAAAAAAATCAAAAGTTGATAATTGAGATCATATGAGTTACAGGGAACTCCCCTATTTGTGGGCACTAAGATAAGCCAAGTATCAATACAACAGGTGACAGAACAACCAGGAAAAGGAATTGCTTATATTTAAAGACAACTGAGAAGGCATGAAAGGAAATCTATGGTTCTAGCATGTTAAAAGGAAGGGCACGAGTAGTATAAATAGATATATGTAGGTTGCAAGCTAAAGTATTGTGGAGCGGCAAGGTTTTAGCTACACAGGAGTAAGGATAAGAAAAGTTGGGTGAGAAGGTGACAAGAATAGTAAGTCCTCGAGATTACACCCATCACAACAAGAGAGCTGATGGTTTCCATTAATTTATGAAAAGATCAGTATAGCATGAGTGCATTCAAAAAAGTTTAAAACTAGGAGCATTTAGAAGAGATAGAATGCTACCCTGGTAGTAAAGTAAGGGTGTAATGTGATAAATGATAAAAGGGTGACGTTTAGGCCTTTGATTGAGTAATGATTTTGAGAAAGGGTATTTCATGAACTACACGGGATTAGAATACCCCCATAATATGAATCATATTGGGATGCTATGAAATACAGTTATTGGAGTACAGTATCGTCCCTAAGTGGATCAGGAAAATCACTTCAGATGTTCCCCGATGAGATGTGAGCCCTAGTGACGATATATTACATAAGAGGTTTCGAATTATCAGTGGTAGATTATAGATCGACATTAAGGTGAATCAACAATAGATGGATGAAAGTTACAAATATGAGATGAGATTAGGTATTCATTATTAAGATGAAGAGTAATAAGAAAGCATTAAATGGCTTAGATTTATACATATAAGATAAGCAACGAGAGAATAACCTGGAGTTGGGTAGCAGACCTCGATAATAATAAACTGAAGTAAGAGATATAGTACAGTATGACCTAACTAGTAGTGGTAAATCCATAAGCATAGATAACTGAGGCCATGAAGCAAGATATAGCAATAGTTGAAAGTTCAAAAAAGTACCAATCAAAGAACTTTAGTACACCTATAGATGCACAAAGGGACAGCTTGTCATAATACTATATATGTTCATAAAGTGAATCCTAAAGATTGGTTAAAAGCTAACAAGAAAAAAGGGATATAAGAGTCACATTGGCACACATTAAAGGTTAGAATCATCTGGGCTACATGAAAGAAGGTAGAAACAGTGACGAGATTGGAAGAATTTCGATCACAAGTCGTGGAGTGAGAAAGAGGCCTAAAGAGGGGGATGCCCTAGCCTTTGGATTTATTCAATTAAAAACTCCCTAGATGGAAAAGAAAATATTAAAGTATTCATAAGAGTTATTGCTTAAGATGCAGATAAGTGCATTAGCCAACATTCAAGGACAAATGTTCCAAAGGGGGGATGATGTTACACCTCATGTGTCGTACGTGAGAGTACATCGTAAGTCAATTGATGTAAGATCAAAAATAAGATTATATTTGATGGAATATAAATTAAGTTAATCATGTTACATTGGAGGTTACAAATATTTAAGATCATGAATAACGATTACCAAGAGGGTTGGAAATTTTAGAAGTTAAACTAATTGAAGAAAATAAGTTTCGTCGAAAGTCGACGAGTTTGGAATATTATAACATGTAATTTAGGGTGATACTATGGTTAGTTAAATGATGTGTAGGTTATTCTATGAGTTAGTGTTATTGTATGATAGTTGTGTTTTATGTTTTGATGTTAAGCAAGGTGTGGAACAAACGTTGGCAAAGGTCTTCACAAGTTACAGTCATAATGTGCTTAACATTAGGTCAAATGTAACTGAGTTTTTCTCCCAATATACTTGGAATTATTGGATTATATACCAACCAAGTTGGAGATCTATAAGTCTAGTTTCCAACGCATTAAACCGTTCATCTATACAACATAGGAGTAGAGAGATATTTACAGTTTCGCGAGACTGCGCAGACATCATAAGTGACAAGTAGGTGGATCACTAGAGATTTTTGAGCAATACACTTCATGTGTTATATGAAGTCTTATTGGGACTTATTATATACCAAATTGAAGGACTTGGAATTTAGTTTCCATCTCTCTTAACCTTTCTTTCATACGACATCGGGATAAAAAGATATAAGCGTCGGAAGATGGACCAATCCTAGGATGCCAAGCTAGTACCTCTTTGACTTTTCCAAAATTGATATATATGTGTCTTAGGTCGTCTTTCTCTTCATATTTCAGCATAAAACTACCATAGAACACCCATAAACATAAGATCAAACTCTCTTCTAGGGTTTCAGAGAAGATTATCATCCCGTGCTTGAAATCGAGAAGCGATAATATCAAAACGGGCCCTACGACGTAAGTGTCATTATACCGCCTCCGTTTTCTTTGTAGTTAGAGGTTTGGAAGGTAATTCATAGTTAAGAAACGTCTAATATCTGTATTTAAGTTTTTAAATATCAAGGAAGGTTGATAAATGTGTTCTCTAATAGTTAGAACTCACGGGACGGTGATCGGAAGCCGTGAGTTCGAGTTATTTGACTTGTAGCGGACTGTTTTGTGTTGCTATTTGGATGCGTGTTTTACTACTGTTTTGTGAAGTTTTGGAGGCGGAAGGGTGTGGAGAAACACAATATAGATGTATGGTTGTGATGTGGTCATTCATTGTAACATTTCCGGGTCGTTTGACACGACTACGGTGGTCGTCTTATGTATGAAGTGATTAGGTTGTGTGGGGACTGTTTTGGGAGGCTCAATATGATTATTATTGATGTTGTTTGGGCTGTTTGGAGATTGGTTTGACTTGTGTGAATTCATATATATAGGGTAGGTGTTGTCCGTTTCATCGTAAAATAAGTTGTGGTCGACACATAATAGTTATGACTCTTAAACGATAAAGATAGTGTTGTTTCTCTTATTGTAGATTAAGGAGCTTTGACATTTGTGTAGCTTGAGGTTGGGAAGTATATACAAGGTATGTGAGTCTATCCCTTTACTTATTTTGCATGACTCCGATTGTACATAATGCAATGAACGAGCTTCCAAAGATACTCTACTCTTAGAAGCTACTAGTACTTACATTGTTTCCCTTCTTATGGAACAATTGATGTTGAGGCTGTTTCTCTTATTCTTATGTTATCAATGTTGTTGGTACTTCCTGATTCTTATAAGATTCTTGATGAAAAGTTAATCCTAATAACGTGTACGGAGAATATCGACCTTACGTCACTCCAAAAGCTTCAGAATATGATTCCAATAAGTCATACATGAATTATATATATATATATATATAGCTATTTTACTCTACCGAGCCGCGCTATAGTCGGCCGAGTATGGCACCTATTGTGCAACCACTGATCAGTTGGGTTTACTGAGCTCCACGTGGCCGGGTACGATATGATGATGATGATGCCCACATAGGTGGATGTTTTAAAGGTTTATGTATATATATGTATGTATCACACATTTCATGTCAGTAGCCCTCAGAGGTACTCAGATGTTACAGGTTGTATATTCTTTATCCCCGTTTACATTACTGTTCTTACTTATGGTTTCCTGCCTTACATACTCAGTACTTTATCCGTACTAACGTCCTTTTATTTGTGGATGCTGCATGTCGTAGTGCATGTCCTGGTAGACGTAGCTCCCCCGCCACAATAGGCTTTCCAGTTCAGCGGTTAGGGGCGAGATCCCTTCTCCGGACTTGCCGTGGTCTTGGTATGGGTTTTATTTATTGGTATTATGGGTATGTCGGGGCCCTGTTCCGGCTATGTTGCATTACTTATTCTCTTTTAGAGGCCCATGGACAAGTGTCGGCTTATGTATAGTTTGGTATGCCTTGTTGGATGATTTTTGATGTATAGTCTTTCATGGAAGCGAGGTAGCTCCTAACTTACATGTATTTTCTTGGTAGTCTTGTTATCCTATGTTATGTATGTTCATTCCATTATCTTTCATTGTTTGGTGTTCATGATCCACATCTACCACTTATATTGATCTTGTCGGTCCTTACAGATAATAAGAAGGTTAGATATAATGTACGTTGGTGCTCGGCAAGTATTGCCCGGGTGCTAGTCATGATCCTCCAGTTTGGGTCGTGACACATGACTCGGACAGGAACGTAAGAATATATTCCTCTCAACCCAATCAATACTAGGTGTGTGCATCCCTAGACCTGATGATGAATTCGTACGTCAGGAACCACTCGAAAATCCATTGTACCTGCTCCTCCGTTAGGTTATCAAAGAACTCTACCCACTCCTTCGCAGTCTCTGGCTGAGCAAATATGTCTGGAATATATGTCATCTGCTTGGGGTGATGGAATAAAATGTGGTCATTCCAAGCCCTTCGGGGAAGTTCTTAGTGATACTGGACCTTTTGACGATGTTCTAAGAGCCATAGTTCCAGCAACATGTTGCAACCCTTGAAATGCCTAGCTACTCCCTGACAACGCTCCAAGGCTCGGTAAATATCAGCTAGGATCATAGGGACAATACTGAATGCTTGCTCGTCGATCCCCTCCATCAAGGCCTTGGCTACCATGGCTAACCTGGTGTGAATCCTCTCCCTTTTGTTTGAAAAACTATCAGTCCCAGAAAGCATGCAATGAATACGAATACCCTACGGTGGATATGACCCAGTGATGTGATGGCAAACTCAGCATGATAAGTACGGTATGACTTGCTGTGACCGTATCTTTTGTATAAGTATTCGAAGGGTATGTATGATTGTTTCAGAAACTCCAACTCAGTGTTCTTCTTTAACCCCATCATTTTCAGAAAACCCTTGCCCGTGCGATTCTCAGGCGCCAACAATCCAGGGGTTTCCCAAACAAGTCTAGCTAGTCCTCATATCTCTTCTAACAGCGGCGTCATCTCAATATTCCCAAAGCGAAATATGGATCTTTCACTATCCCAAAATAAAGTAGCGGCCTCAATCAACATGTTGTTTTGTTGTATGTTCAGAAGTGACGGTAGGTTGCCCCAGGCATTTCTTTACGTGTTTCTTATCACTGGAGGAAAGATCTCCCACTAGTTTAGGAGCATTGGAGGGATATTGCTGACCATACCGAATCTGGGGACCTCGTGCCTCATTTCTGCAAGACAATAATAGTTAGGCCCCTACCCCCAGCCAAAATCGACTATTTATACACTTATGATTAGCATACAGGCATTTAGTTCTTCAAATAAATGCACAAAACGTGATTGCGTCCATTGAGATTATGAAAACCCCGGTGGACTTTTGGACAAGGCCGTTCTAAAGGATTACTGTACGGATGACACATTAACCCAGCTAGGTTTGACCATGATTCATGCACAATATAACAAGTGTAAGGTTTTCTATAGGGGTCTAGACTGGTTCCCCTGAGCGGACAACTCAAGGGGGAAGGCACGGAACCATCGACTGCACTGCTGATCGACTGGTTTTACTGCAAATAAGTCTTTCTGAATTTAGGGGGTGATATAAATAGGAAGGGCACAACCACTCATCAAGCGTTGTTATAGGGTTTGTATATGCAAGACTGGAATATGATGTTGAGCATGATTATGCAGCAATAAATAAGCAATAGAAATCATGTTGTCATGTATTTGCACGTAATGAAAGCGGTAAATACAACAGTTATAATTTAAAGCAGTTACAAGGAAAACAAAGAAACATGTCAGTTTTGTTTTGAAGAAATAAGTACTTGAAAATAAATAGTTAATTGCACTTAAAGGGGAAAGGGAAAGGGTGCAAGTATTAACAAAGTAAAGATACAAATTCACAAAGCAGCTTGAAATGGTAAAAGCCTAGAATTCCCATCACAATCGCCATGCTGTCGCGCCCCCTTTCTTTCCTCTCCTTTCGGATAAGTCTGGGTTTTAGACATTATTGGGACAACTCATTTACTTTTGGGATAAGGGATGTGAAGGATTTGAAGAGTCGCCACCTAACGAATTAAGGTGTGTTAGGGCACCTACTAAGGGTTACTTACCACACAGATTGAATAACCAGAGATTGGGTAAGGACTTGAAATTACTTCAAGGGCAAGGTGTTAGGTACCCCTCAAAGTCCACAACAGTGGTTCCCGGCCAAACATACTGTGTGAATTAAATAAGTAGCAAATATGCAGTCTAAGAACACATATGTAAACAAATAAAGGTTTGATAAATTAGGAGTCTAGGCGCAAACGAATAAAGGTTTTTAAAAGATTCACAGTCTAAGCACACATATGTAAAGGATGGGGGGAAGTCCTAAGTTGTTTATCCTATAGGATCACATCAATGCAATGGCCGGTAATCACTCCTCAGTGAGGGGCTACACGTGGCATTAGTGCGCTGGTCATCATATCCATTTCTACCCATTATCCCACCCCTTAGCGGTTATTAAGTGAGTTTTATTTAGCGATCTCTAGGCGTGTTGTTACTCATCCCTTCCTTGTGGTCCTGGAGGAATTTAAGACCTCTAGATATAGGCAGTTCTATACAAACCCCCTAAGGTTTTAAAAGGATAAATTCTAGGCTACATGCAATAACAAATAGGACTAACAGATAAATGCAGGAAGGCAGTTAAGAGGCTCAGATTTACCTCCACACATAATGCACATAAGCAGCACGTCTCAAACACAAACAAGAGGCAATTTTATTATAATGGATCCTTAACAGGATATCTAAGTGAATATCAATGCACAGAAACATGCAACTTTGTTTTTACAAACTCAATGGTAGGGTCCTACAAGTTTGCCTACGGAGTTCAAACCTGTGAGTCTTTAAACAGTAAACACAATCAAAATAGTTTTCAGTTTCATAAAGGTTAATTACCTAAGGCTTGCCTAGGCGTGGGATTGTTCCATTAAACAATCATTGGTTGTTTAAAACAACTTTAAAATATTTAACCTATAACATGATGTTCTAAATGGTGTAAATCTGAGAGTGCAGAAATTGATACCAGTTTTATTCAGGAAAAAAAAACATCACAATGTGAGACTGTTTTGTACCTATTCATGGTTAGTGACAGAATGCAAACAGGGTTACTAATACACGATTTCTAAATGCACAGAAAAGTTCAGAACATCATTTCTGAATGCACGGGAATAACAATTTTATGTTAATGTTGTTTATTTTCCTAGGAACATGATCTCTAAGTGATAAGCGTAAAACATGGATTAGTGACAGATGAGATGCTGAAACAGTAGATATGAAATCCTGGGAACATGATATCTAGTGCACACAATATTAACAGGATTATTGAAACATGATTTCTGAATGCACACAAGGGTAACAGTTTTCATGTTAATCTTATTTAATATCCTAGGAGCAGGATTTCTAAATGATAGGTTGGTTCAATGTGAAACATAGAATAATGATGTTGAAGCAATAAAGGTAAAGTCCTATGAACATGGTATCTAATGCACATATAAAGGATGTAAAGCCTAAGACATGCTTTCTACCTAATGAAATTAATAGAACTATATAGTTACCCTCCCCATTTCACTAGCGATCCCCAATATCTGTTTACAATAATTATTACAAACCAATAGCTGAATAAATTACATAATTAAATAAAAGAGAAGAAGTTAAACTATAGGGAGCCTGAAGCAGGCCCAAATGTATCCTGAGGATACCAAAACCTCCATAACCTCAAATACAAAGATTTTGTAGTCAATCTCATGTCCAAGTGTGTCAGAGTTCTCTAAGGACCTCAAGGATCCTGGGAAGTGCTCACACCCAAATTTTCATAACCAAAACCGAGTAAGTGCAGTGTGGAAAAGCCAACCCCAGTGTGTCAGAGTTCAGAGGGATCTCATAGGGATCCCAAGGAAGTCACACACTGGAGGGGCAGAACCTAAGGACTTAGGAGTAGAGTGAGAGTGCTTGACATAGATTTAAAAATGTTTAGATAGGAAAACAGTACTGAAAATGGTCCAGTTGAGTGAAGGAGTCTTATAAAATAGGAGATGTTTAGTAGTAAAATAAGTTAAGTAAGAATAGTGTAAACACTTGAGGAATCAAACAAAACAGAAGAATAACTCAAAGCAAACAGGTTCAAAATCACTCATACAACAGTCTTTTACATAGGGGTATTGAGAGTTGGGAACATATACAACACACATAGTGAAACACATAAGCACAGAAGTCTTTTGGATTAAGGAATAGCTAACAATACAGACAATAAGGCACTAGATTTCAGAATTGCTAATTGGAACATAGTTGCACTAGATCAGGTTGAACATAGAATCAGAAGTGCTTGGGGGGGGGGGGGTTATGGGATTAAGAGATAACTAATAATATAAACATAGTATAGGATTATGAATTTTAGAACAGAAAATTGAGGACATAGTTAAACATAACTAAGTACAAAATCAACATTTCTTAGGGTAACAAATTAATTTGCAAAACAGGTGCATACCAGAAATCAGGTAACAAACAGACAATCATTCAAACATACATAAATAAAGTAGAGCCAGTTTAATACATACTAGAAAGGAATGGACAGGTTCATAACATGATGATCATAAGTGGGATTAGGACCTATGCTAAGTGAAACAGTGGTGTAAACAGGTTAATTACATGTTGAAAATCCAAACAATAGACAGAAATATACTAGTAAATTAGTAAACTGAAACAGTAGAAGAACACATAGGGTTTGAAACTTGGATTTAAATCAGAACATACCAGTTAAGCAGGGTAAACTAAGTATAGAGCAGTGGAGTGCTATAATTAGCCTTGGCTTGCAGTCGACTAATTCAATTGAAGTAGTAATTAACAAGAAACAACAGAAAGTTTTTAAGTGTAAGAGAGAGACTTTTAGAACCAGTAAGTTCGTATGTAATGAAAAGAGAAGAGAGTATATATAATAGTTTGAAAGTTGGGTAAATAAGGTAAGAATCAAATTGTTCAGTAATTATAGAACTACGTAATCAATTAAGAAAATCAGCCAAGTCTCCCCTCAATTAAGGGGGTAATTTACCAACGGTAGAGAGCGGGTAACAAATAAGGAAAGAATTCAAACAATATAGGTATAGAATAGGTAATTAGGGATAGATACATAAAGGTCCAATTAAGGAAATTATAGTAAGAATCAATTAATAATACAGTCAACCACATAATAAGGTAAAAAATAATTTAAAGGTTGTGAAAATAGGGGAAAATAGCCGAAAATCAGTATAAGACCATCACCACAGTAAATCAAGGATTCAAGAATCGGAAAATAGTACTAATATTAAGGGGAATAGTATAGACTTCCATGAATAAAAGAATAAACAGAGTATAAACAGAAAGAACTAAATCGGAAACCCTAATAAGATATTACTAGGGTAAAAATCACAAAATGCTCTAATTAATCGAATCATATCCATGAGAATCGAACACACATAGCAGAATCCTATAGAAAACAAGCAAGGATGAACTCAGAATTCTAACATAGTGTTGAAAAAATTAGGGTTTTTCGGGTTAAAAGGAAACTTAGCAAAAGTCATTTAAGCATATGAGAGTCATAGAATAACACTTAAAATCAGAGAAAATCATTTTGAAGAAAAGTTCCAGAAACCCTAATTAGGAAAATGAAGAGACGCTTTGAAAGATCGGAAGTTTGTTTTCATAAAAAACAAGCAAAAATAACTTAAATGTTCTCAGATCTGTTACAGATCTAAAGAGTTAAGAGACGGAATTAGGGTTTCGAAAGAAATAAATCAGAAATAGAGAGACTGGCTTAGAAACCATAGGTATAACAAGGAAATAGGACGATCTTACTCAATCAAGCCATGGCGGCCTGAGGAGGGTGAGAACAGGACCAGGTGTCACGACCCAAAATTCATAAAGGTCGTGATGGCGCCGGACCCCACGGTCAGGCAAGCCAACACCTAATAATTAATGAAATCTTTATTATAATATTTTGAAATCATTCCTTTTTATTTTCTTAAATAGTAATGAACGAACTTCCACTAAGTAAACAATAACCTCTTTAGCAATTTAAATAGTGAATAAATCCCATAAGAAATCCCAGAACCCGGTATCACAAGTGCATAGGCGAACTTCTAAGAATTTATACAGATACTACAATGCTTGTCCGAAATACAAGTTGGACAAGGAATTTTTAAAAATGAAATATACAATACATAGAGGAAGACTCTGCCGGCTGCGGGTCGTATCCGGGTGATGCAGCTCGTCTAAGTCTCCATGTCAGCTACATCGCTATGAAAGTACCTGTGCAATAAAAGTGCACAGCAAGTGTAGCATGAGTACGAAAATAACGTGTACTCAGTAATATCCCACCTAACCTCATAGAGGTAGTGACGAGAGGTCGAATTTGACACTTGCTAGAGGTCAATTAGCATAATCAAGTGAGACACTAAGCATGAATATCATAGGCAATTTAATAAAATCAGGTATAAGAAATATCAACTTCTTTCACATTTAACACTTTAAATATTCGTCATTTCAATTGACAATTTATAATTCACAGGCCAATAAGCAGGTAATAATTACAGAAAGTACGCACCAATTATCATGCGCAAGAAATGCCGAGGGTCGAACGGCGCGGACCAACAATAATAAAATGTGCACAACCGAAGGGTCGAAATGCTCGAACCATAGATGCATCTATTTTCCCCGCTCGCGAATTGATCATGCGACGCGGTCATATATAAATAATAGGGTTGTCCTGCTCGCGAATCATACATGCGACTCAGGTACCCATAGATACACATATTCACACAATAAATCCATATTTTTATCAGGAAACAGTTACTCAGGAAAGGGGTGAAATTCTCTTTTAAGGTACACGTATATAGTATTTGAATCTTTGTCTGGAAATTCATTTGCCAAGTTTAATAATGTTTAAATATTATAAATTTATGAGGAACACAATTATCCACGGACGAATCAATTCTCTTTTTAAATGATTAAGAAAAGTAAACTCTAACTTTCTTAGGTAATCAATTACTAATTCGATAGTATTAACAGTCTAATATCATTGGCAAGATCACAAGCACAACAAGTAAGGCATGCTAGTGGGTCCTAGACTACCCAAACACAAGCATAATAGTAGCTACACACGGACTCCCATCACCTCGTACGAGCAAATAGTAGCAAATATTCAATTAGTTCACCTATGGGGACAATTATCCCTCACAAGGTTAGAAAGAAGACTTACCTCGCTCCGAAATTCCATAATCCGGCTTTCAAGCCCTTCTGACGACTAAAATCAATTGCACAATGATCCAAAGCTAGCCAAATAACGGAAAATTAATGAAAATATACCCTAATATGCATAATCATTCAATTTATATGAAATCCCAACTCCGCTCAAACAATTGACAAAATTGCCCACGAGCCCACGTGCCCGAATTCCCAAATTTTTCGCAGATAAGGATTACCCATGACTTTACTAGCTCAAATATATAATTTACTCTTAATTTCATGCTCAAATTCTTGGTCAGAATTCCAACTTACGAATTCTAGGTTTTTCTTCAAATATCCCAAATTTTCCACAAATTCCCACACTCGAATCCGAACCAAAACTATGTATTTAACTTGAAATGAGTTGAAATGACTTACCTTGACATAGATGACGAAAATCCCCACTTGAAGTCTCCACAAACCTCCCAACCAAGAAACACAATGAAAGGAAATGGCCAAATTCCCGATTTTAAAACAACCTGCCCAGGCCCATTTTCGCATTTGCGGTCCACATCTCGCACTTGCGCTCCCACAGGTGCGTCAAAGAGCCCGCACCTGCGGCTTCCTTCTCCTCCAGCCGGATCTGCACCTGCGCCCCATTGTCCGCATATGTGCCTTCGCAGGTGCGGAAATTGCATTGCACCTGCGCTCCCAGCCAAGCTAGCAAAACCTCGCAACTGCAGCCAAAGCCTCGCAGGTGCGGTCACACCAGATGATAGCAACCTCAGCTTTTCTCAAATTTCATATTTGATCCGTTAACCACCCGATAATCCACCAGAGGCCCCCGGGACCCCGTCTATTTACACCAACATGTTACAAAACATAATGCAAACTTGCTCGAGGTCTCAAATCACATCAAATAACATCGAAACGATGAATTGCTCCCCAATTCAATCTTTACGAATTTAGGAATTTCAAACTTCTACATCCGACGTCGAAACCTATCAATTCATGTCCGATTAACCCCAAATTTTTCACACAAGTCACATTCAACATTACGCGCATGCTCTAACTTTCGGAATCACATTCTGACCTCGATATCAAAATTTTCACTTTCGATCAGATTTCTCGAAAACCTTCAAATTTCTATCTTAAGCCAAATGACTTCAAAATAACCTACGGACATCCGAATTCACTTCCAATCGCGCTCCGAATTCTAGAATCACCATACGGAGCTACTCCCCGACTCAGAATCCCAAACGGACATCAATATCACTGAAATGCACTTCAACCCAGACTTATAAAATTTCTTCAAAAATGTTGACTTCCACAATATACGTCGAAACGCCCCCGGTCATTCAAACCATGATCCGTACATACGCCCAAGCCCGAAATCATCATACGAACCTGCTGGAACCTTCAAATCCTGATTCCGAGGTCGTTTACTCTAAATTCTGATCTTAGTCGATTATTCCACTTAAGGCTTCTGAAATGAGAATTTGCTTTCCAATTTGACTCTGAACTTCCTATTAAGGTTTCCCTGAACCTTAATAGCCAAAGCTCCATGAATCTGATGCTCCCAATGCATCTTCTGATGTACATATACATCCTGCTATAATGCTGACGATACCACCACGACGGAGGGGATGTGCAGAAATTTCTAACCAATTGCAAAGTTAACCAAACATTGAATCTCTCCATTCTGACGAAATTCATCACCTCATTACTAACCAAATACTGGTAATTTTCCTGTTATATACTTCACATAATCTTATCGCACTGATCCCTGATCCATAAATCACGTCTCGCTCAGTATGAGTTGCTCAGACAACAAATCACCCCAGACATGACTAACAGTCTCACACGATGCCACAATGCGCCATCAAGCCACAACTCGAACATGATACATAAAGAAATGACTCAGGAAGGGACTACTCAACCCACGCAACTAGTATTAACTTTCCTTAGAAAATAGGAAGCAAAACATAAGAAAAATAAACATAGGACCCTTACTCGACATCACACTATTACGGCGCGCAACCCGATCCAACCATAAAATTCACATAAGGAGATACACACCGAGCTGAATAGCTCACTATTAAAAAATACTAAATATCGGTCACAAGCACGCTAAGTGCATAATACCATCCTGGGGAGACTGATAGAGCTATGCTACCAAAAGCACAACTGAGGTGAGATATGTATATATATACTCAGAATCTCAAGATCTCTCTTGCTCACATAACATCATCACTACACGGAGACTCAACACATAGGGATTTATCAAGCCGTTTCACAACTCATACGGCACAATCGTAATAATACGTAAATTTGACAAATACGGAACAACATCTGATATTCCAACACCCCTCCTTGAGAAGCGCCCTGCTAAAAGGAACATACCTGACTCCCATGGAGCCCATAATCTTGTTTAAATCCATTCACACACTTCAAGCCGATTCTACTCGCACTGAACTAGGCTGTTAGCCCTTCCTGGATCCATAATAACCCATTTCTTCTCACAACATGCAAGAACCACCATCATAGCCGGGACAACACCCCACAACTCACAACAAAGATGAACTGAACGCCTTCCAGGCATACATTCTCAAATAAGCAACATTACACTTCCTCAAACTCAGTCTAATTTTTCAATCCATCAGGTGACTACAAGTCACACTTATGCAATCTTACCGCGATCACGCCTCCACGACCTTCCACACAAGGAGACAGGTCTGCACATCCACCACCGTCCACACTAACGTTGTAAAACAATTCAAGAACCCATAACCAGGGTGCAAATCCTCTTTCACCAAACATCGATCTCAGGTGACGCTGAAGTCAACACCAGCTTACTCTAAACATTCAAATCCTTTTTTCTTGCTTATCCGAGCTCATGACATCTTTGTCAACATCGAACTGCAACCTCGATCCTTACTTCCTGTTCCAAACTGCTTACTTCACCTAATCATGCCATTATGAAATAGCGCAAGAATTCCATCATAACTCCTGCGCCACTAATAGGGCGAATACTTCGTCATATAGAAACCTTTTACTTACCTCAATTCAAGATAACCATAACAACACACGAGTGAATTCTCATAATCACAAAATAGGCAAACCCTCAAGGAATAGTCTATTCCACCATAATCTTTTTGGGGCTCGCTTACACCTCACAAGCCATAATACTTGAATGCTTCCAAATAAAAATCTATTATGACGGCTGACAAGCCTCACACACACCGGCACAAACGGTATTGGTAAAAAAGAGTCTCACACGTAAGCAATACCTTGACAACTCAGCTAGCTACGTGGACCAAAGAAAACGTCACAAATGGACATGATTTTATAAAGAGGTACGAGATTAACTCAACAAACATGAGCGTTGACTCGACAGGCACGGTATTGATTCGTCATCCACGAGTGCATCAGCCACGGAAAACCCAATAAAGAAGAAGAGATGCAGTCGTAAAGAACCCAAACAAAGCCACAGATAGATTCGAGAATCAACAGTTAATGACTTATACGTTATGTAACTCCTATATAATAGTAACACTTATCCTTTGATGATCCTTTGTAACGCCTCATTAATGTAATAATTAGCCATTAATGAGAAACCATTACAGAAACCAAAACGTTATGCTAGGAAGCCCCTATATAAAAGGGAAGAATTGTAATCCATAAGATCATCTGAATTCTCGAATACAAACTGCTTTACTTTTCTGCATTCTAAACTGCTTATTATTTCTTTATTCATTATATTATTCACTCGATTATTAGTAACCCGTGTTTATCATAAAATAGCTTTGGTCAAGGAATCTCATTCTTTGGTTAAACAAATTGGTTCCGTTACCGGGAAACTGATAATCATAGTGCGTTTACCAGCTAATATCCTTTAAATCATGTCGAATTCCAACAACAACGTCAACAACAATGACGACAACAACCAACAAGGAAATGGAACCCCAGTTTCATCTCCTCGAGGAACACCACATGCTTCGAGAGAATCATCCCTTGAAAGATCAGATAACCATCGTAACAATAATGAGCAACCAATAGAGAAAGATCAAATAAGGCAAATGATTGCTGAATACGTGTGGCAGGCTTTGCAAGAATTTGCGAGAGGATTACCACAGGCACCTCCAGTACCACTAATGTCGCCTTCAAATAATACAATCGTAGTAGAGAATCCGCAGTCTGGATTAATAAACTCAACCAGAGGTGAAACCCCCAATGCATCTCTTGAAACAAGACCAGGTACGACTAATAACTATGAGTTACAAAATTTATTACTAACCATGCAAAAAGAGATGAAGGAACAGAACGATCGCATCGAGCAAATCCCTGGAGTGCCACCTCTCATCAAGGGTATTGATGTTGATAGATATTCTCAACAACCTTGGAAGCCAAGTGCGGCTCCATTGCCTATACCCAAGAAATTTAGAATGCCCGACATTCCTAAATATGATGGAATAACTGACCCACACGATCACGTGACTGCCTTCACTACTGGAGTAAAAGGCAATGACTTAACAAAAGAGGTGATTGAATCGGTCCCTGTCAAGAAATTTGGGGAAACGCTCACAAAAGGAGCTTTAACCTGGTATTCTCTTCTCCCTAAAAATTCTATAGATTCCTTTGCTGAACTTGCAGATTCGTTTATAAAAGCGCACTCTGGTGCACAAAAAGTTAAAAAACGAATGGAAGATATATTCAAGATAAATCAAGGAGACATGGAATTGCTTCGTGAATTTATAGACAGGTTTCAATGAGAAAGAATGCAATTACCAAGGGTGCCTGACAATTGGGCAGCCATGGCATTTGCAAGCAACTTAAACGATAAAAGCTCAGAAGCCACGAGACGACTTAAAGAAAGTCTGAGAGAATTCCCAGCTACAACATGGAATGATATGTATAACAGGTACAATACCAAACTCAGAATCGAAGAAGATATCATTGCTCGATTAAAAGATGAAGAATATCCCAGAATCAGACGTCCAGAACTAGGGAAAAGGTCAGGTAAAAATAGGTACAATCCTTACTTAGGACCTTCGGGACGTGACACACATCCCATGTTCGAAAATACAAGACCATCGGGAAGAGATATAAGCTCATCCTTATCTAGATCCAGGAGAGATTGAGATGAACGGTCCAGGGGTAATACCCGAATTGGAGACCATAACTTCAATGTCAGCAGTACTGAACTTGTTTCAATATTGATAAATATGGGAGACAAGGTTAAATGGCCCAAAGAAATGCAATCTAATCCTAACAGGAGAAACCTTGATCAGTGGTGTTAATTCCACAATGATCATGGCCATAGAACTGCAGATTGCAGATTTTTGCAAGGTGAAGTAGAACATCTATAAAATAGGGCTACTTAACATAATTGTTTAGTGATAAAGGTAAACAGGCATATATGAAGAACAGGCAAGAGCCTCCAAAACCTCCTTCCCCACAAACTGTCAACGTCATACATGGAGGGGAAGAAGTGAACGGCATAGTCTGCCAGTAAGCATCAAAAGTCACAAGTACCCATGGGAAACGAGTTCGAGAAGAGACGACGGAAGATCAAATAACTTTTGATGACGCAGATTTTGGCGGATTAATGCTTCCTCATAACGATGCACTGGTAATATCTTTAATTATTCATGACACTAACGCTAAAAGAGTGTTGATTGATCCAGGCAGTTCACTCAACATTATTTTGATAAAAGTCGTGGAGGAAATGCTGGTAGAAAATGAAATGATCCCAAAGGCATGAGCCATATCTGGGTTCGGTAATTCAACAGTGATAACTAAAGGAGAAATCGAACTTACCACTTACGCCGAAGGAGTCGTCAAAAATGCGAAATTCCAAATCATTGATACAGTGATGGCTTATAACGTTATTTTGGGAAGACCATGGATCCATGATATGAAAGCGGTCTCATCCACCTTACATGAGATAATAAAATTCCCTTCAAAGTGGGGAGTAAGATAAATTAGAGGTGACCAGCAAACTTCGAGAAATATCAATTCGATAGCCCTTAACAATAAAAAAGATACGGGAGAGACAGAAAATTATCAAACATAAGCTCCTCAACAAACAGGGATGGAAAATACTCTGATCAACTATGTACAAAAGAAATGGTATTCAAATAGGCACGGAAAGAGATAACGATGAAACAAATCATGTTACCATCAAGGATGAGCTAGAACATGCAGACATAGACTCCAAACCGGATTTCATTCGTGAACCATAAGAAGACGAGCATATTAAAACAACTGTTGAAGAACTTGAGGCTGTTCCGCTTTCTGAACAAAAGCCCGAGAGAAAGTTGTATATTGGCACAAAATTGCTGGAAAGACTAACTCTTGAGCAAAAAGGTATGTTAGTCAATTATTTAAAAGCTAATGAGGACTGTTTTGCATGGTCCCACTCAGATATGACAGGTATCCCACCAGAAGTGATGACTCATAAACTAAATGAAGATCCATCCTTCGCACCTGTTAAACAAAAGAAAAGAAAGCAAGGACCTTTCAAAAATCAAGTGATTGACGAGGAAGTTCAAAAACTACTGAACATAGGCTCGATACGAGAGGTAAAGTATCCTGACTGGCTGGCTAACACAGTAGTGGTGCCTAAAAAGAACGGAAAATGGAGGGTATGTGTAGATTATACTTATTTAAATAAAGCATGTCCTAAGATTTATTTACTTTTCCACATATAGATCAAATGATTGATGCTACCGCAGGTCATGAATTGTTAAGTTTTTTGGATGCATATTCTGGTTATAACCAGATTAAAATGGATTCCCTAGATGAAGAAAAAACTTTATTCATCACTAACAGGGGGACTTATTGTTATAAGGTCATGCCTTTTGGCTTGAAAATTGCAGGGGCCACTTACCAAAGGTTAGTAACAAAAATGTTCCAAGAACATTTAGGAAAAACGATGGAAGTCTATATCGATGATATGCTTGTAAAATCAACACAAGCGGAAAATCATCTCCAGCATCTATCTACTACTTTTGACATCTTACGCATGTATAATATGAAGCTCAATCCGGAAAAATGTGCCTTCGGAGTACAATCTGGTAAGTTTCTAGGACTCTTTGTATCTAATAGAGGAATAGAAGTAAATCCGGCTCAAATAAAAGCTATATAAGAAATACCTGAATTCTGAAGAATAAAAAAGAAGTTCAAAGATTAACAGGAAGAATAGCAGCTTTAGGGAGATTTATATCTAGATCTTCCGAGAAAAGCTTTAAATTCTTTTCAGCTCTTAAAAAGCAAAATTAGTTCGAGCGGACTGAAGAATGCCAGCAGGCACTCAAAGACTTGAAGATTTACTTATCAAAATCACCGCTGCTATCGAAGCCAAGAGAAAGAGAAAGATTGTACATTCACTTGGCTATTTCAGAAATTGTCGTAAGTGCAGTACTGGTAAGGGAAGAAAAATGTGATGACCCAAAAGGTCATCCTAAGTAATTCTAGCTAAATCTGTGTTCTGAGGCCCCGAAAGCCTCCGTTAATCTCACCTCAATATGTGTGCGTAGCCCGGGCATGTAGCCGGGAAGCTTCTATGTGAAAATTTGATAAAAATGGAGTTTTGAAAGAAATAATTGAATAAAGTTGACTTTGGTCAATATTTTTGGTAAACGGATCTGGACCAGTGATGTGACGGTCCCGGAGGGTCCCTAGGAAAATATGGGACTTGGGTGTATGCCCGGAATCAAATTCCGAGGTCACAAGCCCGAGAAATGAATTTTTAAAGAAAATTATTTTTTGAAAATAATAAAGAATTTTAAAAATGAATTATTATGTGAAAACTGTGTTGCCGGGCCCGTATTATGGTTTCGAAGCCCGGAACAAGTTTATTATATGTTATGTGACTTATCTGTGAAATTTGGTGTAAAACGGACTTGAAATGACGTGATTCGGATTTAAAATGGGAAATTTAGAAGTTTATGAAGTTTGAGAAAATTCTATAGATTTTGGAGTTTAATTCATTGTTTTGATGATATTTTTGATGGTTTGAAAACTTGAATAAATCCGTAGGATGTGTTGAGAGTTGTGTATGTTTTTGGTTTTGAGCCCCGAGGGCTCGGGTGAGTTCCGGGTAGCTAACGAGGTGTAAAAAGATAGGAAAAATCTGGTGTTTTGATTCAGTTTCTGGTGTCTGGTAATTTGGTCTGTGCGATCGCATGGGAGGGGTTGCGATCGCATAGGGTAAGTGAGGGGCCTGGGGCAGGGGTCAAAGTTAAGCAGTGCGACGCACCATATAGGTCGCGATCGCGGAGTATTGGGTAAGTCCTCCTGTGCGAACGCACCACGGGGGTCGCGAACGCACATGGTTAGGCGTGTCAGGGGGGCAGGGGGGTAGTAACTCAGTGCGAACGTGGTTGGTTCTCCGCGATCGCGGAGGGTATTTATGACAACCTTGTGCGAACGCAGTGCATGTGCTGCGAACGCACAAGGTAATTTTCGCCCAGGTATTTTTAAGTCCAAAACAGACCCATTAAGGGATTATCTCCATTCTTCACCCCTTTCTTCTTCCCCAAACCTCCATAACCGAGAATCAAGCTCCCCAACCTCCATAGCTCCCTAGGTAAGTGTTCTTATCATCATTTTCTCTTAATTTCATCAACTAATCACTAGAATCTAGGCCTAAAAACATGAAATCAAAGTGGAAAATTGGGTTTTTGGGTAGTGTTAGGTTTTTGGGAAAATTGGGTGATTCAACCTCAATTTGGGGTCGGATCTTAAAACTAATTATATATTTAAACTCGTCGGGTTATGGGTGATCGGGTTTTGGTCCGAACCTCGAGTTTAGACCACGTGGGCCCGGGGTCGAATTTTGGGAATTTTGAAAGAAAGGTAGGAATTGTGTATTTAGGCTATGGGATGGTGTTATTGAGTTATTATTGATACACTTAAATTAATTATGCTTAGATATTGTGGTTCCGGAGTTGAATTCAAAAGGAAAAGCGGTCTTAGAGGGTTGATTGCTATATTTTGGACCCGAGGTAAGTGTCTTGCCTAACTTTGGTGAGGGAATAGGTATTATTTGCTATGTGCTAAGTGAATATCATGTTCATTGCATAGGTGAGGTGACGAGTACCTATGCAATGTGTGTCAAGCATGCCCGTGAGTCTATTTTGATAGAAATTGCAGTATTTCTTCCATGTTTAGTATATTATGAGATTGTCTTTACTTGGTAATTTATTCTTGATTGAAAGTATTGGCTATTGAGTTTGAGAAGTGTTGATACGAATGGTAATACAAGTGTAGAGTACGTGATTGAGGTAATTGGTTATAGCTGAGACCCTTGCCGGGCATGTATTGAGTTATTGAATTGATGTTTTTTCCCTTGCTGGGTGTTTCGGAACTGCTTATTTCCACTATGATGTACTCCTTGCCATTTTATCTGTTGTTGTTTGGTGAGGAAGAGTGTAAAGAACGAAGGGTGATGCCATGCCATGATATTTGTTTACATTGCATAGTGAGGAAGAGTGTAAAGCACGAAGGGTGATGCCATGCCATGATATTTGTTTACATTGCATAGTGAGGAAGAGTGTAAAGCACGAAGGGTGATGCCGTGTCATGATTTAATTGATTATAAGCACGAAGGTAAATGTCGTGCCATGATTTTATCGATAATAAGCACGAAGGTAAATGTCGTGCCATGATTCATTGTACATTGCATTGTGAGGAAGAGAGTAAAAGCACGAAGGGTGATGTCGTGCCATGATATTTGATTACATTGCATTGTGAGGAAGAGAGTAAAAGCACGAAGGGTGATGCCGTGCCATTGTTTACTTTTCTGATATTTGTACCAGATTCGTGGGCTATTGTATTAGATGTTTCCCTGGTTTACTTCTATCTGTCAATTAGAATGCTTCATTTCACCTGTTTTCCCCTTTTTTCCTCCCGTATCCCTTACTTGCTTGCTTATCCCTTGTCTTATATTTTCCCCGTTACCTGCTGTAGAATAGGACATGTTATCGTTATTGTCAAGTCTAGCCTCGCCACTACTTCGGCTTAGGTTAGGCTCGGCACTTACTCAGCACATGGGGTCGGTTGTACTGATGCTACACTGCACTTCTTAATGTTGTGTAGATCATGCATCCGGACCCAGTGGACCGCATTGAGGGAGTCACCATCAGTCCACCCAGAGCTTCAAGGTATACCCGCTGGCGTTCGTGGGCCTTGGTGTCTCTCCTGCTTTTGGATTCCTCATTGTCTTACTTTTTCTCCTAGTTTCAAGACAATTGTATATTTCTTTTCAGACTTTGTATTTAGTACTCAGTTAGATAGTTCGTGAGGTTGTGACACCCCGATTTTGGGATTGTTCGTTGTAGATGTCTTATCATTTCATTTTGAGTTTTGAGATAATATTATTACTTTTCTGCTGTGAAACATTTGAAGTGATTTGGGATGTTCAGTAAAGATTTGAAAGTTAATGGTGTGGGATGTTTTCGGTAAAGATTGAACGTTAATGAATTTGAGTTATTCCAGCAAATGGTTGAAGGTTAATAGTTTTAAATATTGTTACGTTGTGTTATCAGGGTATTAATGTTGTGTACGTTGGCTTGTCTAGCGGGTTCCACGTTAGACGCAGTCACGGTCTGGAAGGTGGGATTTCCGGGTCGTGACAAAAAAGGTAAGCAATCCCCTATTTATTATGTAAGCAAGACTCTGTCAGATGCCGAAACTAGATATCCACATCTAGAAAAATTAGCTTTAGCTTTAATAATGGCATCAAGAAAATTACGTCCTTATTTTCAATGTCGTCCAATCACTGTCGTGACTTCATATCCTTTAAGAAGTATTCTGCACAAACAAGAACTGTCAGGAAGATTAGCCAAATGGGCAGTAGAGTTAAGTGAGCATGATATAACATATCAACCTAGAACGGCAATTAAATCGCAAATATTAGCAGACGTTTTAGCTGACTTTAGCAACAATATTACCCCTAAAGTGGAAAAAGAGTTACAATTCTTCAATGGTGTAGACCCAGGTCAATGGACCCTATTTACAGATGGCTCTTCTAATGTAAAAGGAGATGGATTAGGCATTGTACTGACATCACCCACGGGTGAAAAGATACGACAAGCTATTAAGTGTTATCCAATCACTAACAATGAAGCAAAGTACTAGGCTGTTATTGCAGGTTTAGAATTGGCACGGGAGCTGTCAATTCAACAAATCGAGAACAACAACGATTCTCAATTGATGGTAAACCAAATGCAGGGGACTTACATCACTCGAGAAACTCGAATGCAACAATATTTAGAAAAGGCACGAGAACTTGTAAGACAGTTCAAAACGTGGAAAATAATACAAATACCCAGGGAGGAAAATGCTGAAGTGGATGCGTTAGCAAACCTTGCGGCAGTCACAGAAGTGACCAATAAAGACAACATCATTGTTGTCCACCTCTTTCATTCAGCGATTGACCAAGACAGAAATGAAGAATCTTTTAATAATTTAACTTGGGATTGGAGAAACGAAATTCTCAATTTTTTGCAAAGTGGTACCGTGCCTAAAGACAAGAAAGCAGCTCAAGCGCTTCGCCGCAAAGCAGCAAGATATTGTCTTGAACATAACACGTTGTATCGTAAAATGTTCGGGAGACCCCTAGCTAAATGCCTCGGACCTAATCAGACGGAGTTCGTTATAAAAGAAGTCCACGAAGGACATTGTGGAAATCACGCAGGAGCAAGGTCTTTAGTAAAAACCCTAATCAGAGTAGGGTACTATTGGCCTAAGATGGAAGAAGACGCGGAGAATTTCATCTCAAAATGCGATAGGTGTCAGCGGTTTGCCAATAATATGCTAAGACCAGCGGAGCTATTACATTCTATCATATCACCATGGCCCTTTATGAAATGGAGAATGGATATAGTGGTACCTCTTCCCCTAACTAAAAGACAGGTACGATATTATTTCACAAAATGGGTCAAAGCGGAAGCATTCAAACAAGTGCGGGAAAAGGAGGTCAAGAGTTTCTTATGGAAAAACATAATATGCCGATTTGGAATTCCAAAGGAGATCGTGTGTGATAATGGTCCACAGTTTATAGGCTCTCAAATCACGGAGTTCTTCGAAAGTTGGAAAATTAAACGGATTGCTTCAACACCATAGCATCCCGTAGATAACGGAAAAGCTGAGTCTACGAACAAAATCATTATCAACAATATAAAGAAGCGCTTAGATAAAGCCAAAGGCAGTTGGCCCGACGAATTACCAGCGGTATTATAGGCATACAAAACTACGTCAAAAACAGCTACGGGAGAAACCCCTTTCGCACTTGTTTATGTCTTAGAAGCATTAATACCCGTGGAAATCGGCGAACCAAGTTTGAGGGTGACAACGGATACGGAGCAAACAAATGACACCGAACTCCAAACCAATTTGGACTTGCTCGAGTCACGAAGAGAAGCAGCTCTAATACGGATGGCAGCTCAAAAGCAAATCATAGAGCGATATTACAATCGTAAAGCTCATCTCAGATATTTTAAGATTGGGGACTTCGTACTTAAAAAGGCTTTCCAATCAACAAAAAAAGTAGGGGCTGGCAAATTGAATCCAAATTGGGAAGGACCATATAAGGTCCAGGGCATAGCTGGGAAAGGTGCGTACGAGTTGGAATCCATGGACGGCAGGATTCTACCAATGAGCTGGACGCCATCCACCTGAAGAAATACTACTTCTAAGGAAAAGAAGTACCCCCGGTCAGGTATCGCATGTTCGATTTTATCTTTGAATATTTAAATTTTACTAACTTTTTTAGATGATAGGAAAAAAGCTTACCCATCACCAGATGATGACATTAGACCTGCAAAGACGCGAGGAAATAACACAATTCCCGGTTTAGGGTTACACTTTCTTATGGATATTTTAAAGGGTTAAGCAGTCATCATCAAAAAAAGTATATACCTTCGAGTCCGGAATGTTTTCCTTTTTCAAGGAAAGGACCACAAAGAAGGAACAATCAAGTGCTCGAGATCTCATTCTTCAAAGCTCAAACACTTTGGGAACTATACAGTATGGAAGGCCAAGATGAAGCAAAAAGACTTCCAGAAGTCAAAAGCTCAAGCCTAAAAGAACCATTTATCCAACAAGTCAAGTGATATGAGAAAAAATAAAAGAACTAAAGACTCCAGCACAAGAATTACAAAGTCTACTCTAAAAAACCTTCGAACCATGTTCAGGTTAAAGGCAAAGTATCAGCTACGACGAAGAAATGTACATCTTACACTTATACAAAAACTGTTGCGACAAAAAACAGTTAGGGATAGAAGATCATCATCATTGTACTTAGTCAAAAAACTGTTATAATCAAAAAACAGTTACAAAATCTTTGTACTCAATTAGAAAACTGTTATTCAAATAAAATAGTTACGGATGAAAGATCATTACCCTTGTATTTATTCTCAAAACTGTTATCAAATAAAACAGTTACAAATCACGATACATTTCTCTCGTACTTGTTATAAAACTGTTGCAAATAAAAACAGTTATGGGTAAAAACCCAACATTTACAAAAACTGTTACTAATGAAAAACAGTTATCTCCTTGTATTAACTCGAAAAAACTGTTACCTATGAAAAACAGTTGCGAAATACAAGTGATTATCAAATCTGTTAAAACAAAACAGTTGCAACATGAGTCTTAGATGATAATCATAACACATGTAAAATGTTGTGAAAGTTCAAATAAAAACTTCTCACAAAAACATTCTTAAACATGTGAGAAATTCCTATCACTCTATTGCATTCCAATGAAGTTGAGACGTCTTCTTCATTAAGTATTAATCAAAAAGGGCCCTAACTCATAAACAAAGCCTGTCACAAACAAAGGCTAAAAATTTATACGAACACTACACCTACTGTGAAAAGGTTCAAAGTGAAATATGCATTTTCATGCAAAAAAGCTAAGAGGTACAAACAAAAACCTCAAAAAAGCAATACATACAATCGACTTAAAAGAGTAACATTCAAACTCATAGCAAAAAGTCTGGATATTGTATTGAAATTAAAATAAGCGGCTAAGTCGAAAACTAAGTACTAACTAGTACTTAGCCACATAAGTATTTACATTTTTTGTGCCCCTAAGTTGTCAGTTGGGGACTTTAAAGTTTCAAACTTACCCCCGATGGAGCTGGGAGTAACCACATCAATCCAAAGAAATAAAAAAAAAGGGAGTGGGGATAACAAAATCTTCATTCTTGAGGAGGAGGAGAGTTGACTTCTTCAGGAGGAGGAACGACAGCTGCTTGAAGATCATGGGCTTCATCAGATGGAGAAAATTCAAGACCCCGCTGGGTCTTCTCCATGGCCTCTTTAGATTTAGCAATCTCAGCATTAAGGTCGAAACCCTCCTGGCCCATTTCCATTAACGTATCATGACGAGCACTCATATACGCCCAACTCACGTCAACAGATGTCGCCTCTTCAAGGTCACTATAATCCTTTGACCATGTCTGAATTTCAATCTTCAAGCTATCCTTCTCAGCTTCGGCGGCTTCAAGAGCAACCTTCAAAGGTACAACTGACTCCTCCATAGTTCGAACTTTAACCAGGGCTTCACGAAGATCCTCTTGAGTCTGGGAAAGATTCCGTACAAGTTCACTGGAGTATTCCTCCTTCTGCCCCAGCATATGCTTTAGATTCCTGATTTCCTCCGTGGCTTTCGACAACTGTTCAGCAAATGATGATTCAAGAATGTCTTTGTCCTTGTTGACCTGGCTGGAAGAAGCTCTCTCCAATGCTAACTCCATAGCAGCAATCCTCAACTGCTTCTTTAAGGTATGCCTTTCCTCCACTAGAACATCCATGTCTATCCTTAAGCCATCATATTGTGCCTTCATATTGTCAAAATCAAACTGAATCTCACTCAGCTCTTTCAACTCATTCGCTGAATTTGAAACTCTCTTCATGAGTTCTAAGCCAATAAAGTGCGTCTACAAAAATCAGTAAAACAATCAAACATGTTAAATTGTTATTCGAAGAAAATTGTATGTATGAAAAATTCAAAGGATACCTTCAAAGAATTGTGCACCACTTCGTTGGCCCAAGTAAGAGTTGAATGGCTGTCAGGTTTGGACCTCTCTTCAGAGCCGATCAGAGGTTTAAGCCACACTTCAGGCTCACCCATCTTCTTAAAAAGACTCCCTCCGGCTGGAATCTCAATTATAACCCTCCGTATCTCCCTGCTGGAAGACCCCACTTCCACAAGAGAAGGCACGGAAGCAGGAACGGAGGGAGCAGCAACAGATACGGACGAACGAGGAGCCGAGGGAGCCACGGGCACATCAACAGATACGGATGGATGAGGAGCTGAGGAAATAACAGATACGGATGGAGGAGCGGCAGTAATAGCAAGAGGAGCAGGAACAGCAGCAAAATCAGGAAAGATAGTAGCTAAGGGAACATCATCAGGGTCTAGCTCAAACCCTTCATGGAAAAGACGCTCGGCAGGATCTTGAACCGGGGACTGAGATTCAACTCGGGAAGAAGAGGGCCTAATTACCAAAACGGAAGGAAGAGACTTGGGAGCAGATTCATCACTTGAAACTACTCGCCTTCTTCTCGACCGGTGCACCAAAGCACCCTCTTTTCCTTCTTCCTCTTTCCCTCCAGAATGGGGATCACTGACTTTTCTCTTCGAAGAACTGGCAAGGATGCTGTGAGCATGGGACAAATACATTTTCGGGAGCGACGAACCAGATTCCCCACGGGCAGAAAACCCTATCAAGAGAAAAGGGAAACATTAAATGAGAATAAAAAGAACTCAGGTAAGGCAGGAAGTAAGAAAAACTTTGCTTACCGTGGGTCCTAACAATCTAATTGTACTTCATGGAAAAGTACTTCCAAGATCTTTCTTCAATAGGAGCGGCGGACAACATTCTTTCTACCCAATCACGAATATCGGAGACATTCTCGACGGTATTCATGATTGCTGAAAAAGAAGAGAAAAACAGATGCGGTATTAAAAACGCAATTCAAATCTAAATGAAGAAAATAGATACGAACCAAAAAGTACTTACGTGCACGGTTCCACTTCTCAGGGAAGGGAAGATTGTTTTCACCAACTAAAACAGCAGTGGGAACGGCAACGTACCTGAGGTACCAACCTCTGTCCTTATCGTCACCTGGGGTTACTAAAACTCTTTTACTCCGAGCAGCCAGAGTAAAAACCCCTTGACGAAATAAGACAGGAGAATATAAATGAATAAGATGGTGGAAGGTGAAGGGAACTGAAACCTTAGAAGCTAAAACTCTCAAGCAAGCAACTACTCGCCACACTAAAGGACCGACTTGTCCTAGACAGATATTGAAGAAGCGGCAAAACTCGATGATAACAGGGTCGATGGGAGGTTTAAATCCTAGTGTAAAAGGATAAGTGTAAACGAAGGAATAACCCGTCTTGTAAGACATAATCCTCTGATTATTATTCGGCACAAGAATAGGAACATTAGACTCCCAAGAACACTCCCTGCGGACAAGAGGAATGTGACCTTCAGTAATAATTGTCGCATACTTCTCTACACTCTCCAAAGAAGAAGACTGTTCAACGATAGATGAATTTTCCCTTGTAAAGACTATCTCAGCAGGAATAATTTCATCAACTTTGGGTTCACGAATATCATCCTTACTCTTAGAAACAGAGTGAGAAGACCTATCTCTAGGGGAAAACAATGACCTAGCAGAAGGAGGAGAAACCACAGGGGAAGAAGAACCTCTAGTAGAGGCAGATCCCAGACTCCTCAGTCGACCACCTCTCCGTCTCCTAGATGGAGTAGAAGAAGATGCCAGAGTCTCTACGTCTATAACCTTTTCTGGTTGGTTTGATGAAGACAACTTTACAAAAAACAAAGGAAAATTCTTTGCAAAAGAGGAATCAAGTATGGAAGTGTTCCGTGAAAGTAAAGAAAGGAAGAAGACTATTTATACATAAGGGCAACCGTCAAAACATGGAAGAATAATGATGGAAAGTCACAATTAAAGATGTCACTTCGGGACTGATATACCTGCAAAAAGCCTTAAAAAGCGTCGATTCATTGCAGAGCCAATCAGAAAAGAACACATGGAAGGAGCATTAAATGGAAGTGATAAACGACGGCTGTGTTCATAAAAAGATACAATGTTACGAAGCAAAGTGGCGGCAAAATATTCCCGCCATAAATGCATATCCACTTATCAAATATTAATCGATAAATATGTGGTAAGTGGGGGGACTATCTGTATTGGTAAAAAAGAGTCTCACACGTAAGCAAGACCTTGACAACTCAGCTAGCTACGTGGACCAAAGAAAACGTCACAGATGGACATGATTTTATAAAGAGGTACGAGATTAACTCAACAAGCACAAGCGCGAGATTGACTCGACAGGCACGGGATTGATTCATCAGCCACGAGTGCATCAGCCACACAAAACCCAATGAAGAAGAAGAGATACGGTCGTAAAGAACCCAAACAAAGCCACGGATAGATTCGAGAATCAACAGTTAATGACTTATACGTTATGTAACTCCTATATTATAGTAACGGTTATCCTTTGATGATCCTTTGTAACGCCTCATTAATATAATAATTAGGCATTAATGAGAAATCATTACAGAAACCAAAACGTTATGCTAGGAAGCCCCTATATAAAAGGGAAGAATTGTAATCCATAGGATCATCTGAATTCTCGAATACAAACTGCTTTACTTTTCTGCATTCTATACTGCTTATTATTTCTTTATTCATTATATTATTCACTCGATTATCAGTAACCCGCGTTTATCCTAAAATAGCTTTGGTCAAGGAATCTCATTCTTTGGTTAAACACAAACCGCATGCATAATTTAATCACATTGAAGGAACCGATCACTGCCGTACATGAGCCATTTCAACCATGGCTAATCAATCCATCTTCTTTAATTATCCTTATTTGCCTCAGAAATAATAGTAACTTCATTCAACATATAACGAACTCAATCCTCACTCATCCCGAGTGGCCTTAATTCATGAGACAATGTTATCTCAATCGCACAAACCGTCTCACACCATCCTTGTGTGCATTCAAATCTTCGACTGATATACCTATCCTGATAATCTTTCTCCAGATATGGAGTTTATTTCTCTCATTCCTTCAATGATGTACTGCAAACCGTAAACATCGTGGAACCTTCCGGGCCTCCTATCACAATCTGTTGCAAGGCCCGACTCTTAGCCATACTTCGGACATGAAACCCGTAAGCACCGCATTCTTAACCTTCGAATTCATAAGGACCACTACTGAGAGTCACCCACTCTGACTAGGCCCCAAATACAATCAACTCCAAGGCTCCAAAGCCTAACCCTGGTCCAACAGGGCCAACTTTTGCACCCATTTATCAAATCCCGTGCACAATTCCATTTTTACTCCCTTCCCTTTAGTTGTAATAACTTTCCAATATGCTGACAATCCGCAACCCCATGGGAAGATAATCCTGCAATCCAATTGCAGGCGATGGGGCTCTCCCACGTAGCCTGAAGCTACTCCTTGCACCACTCTGGACCCCCACCAAAATTCTTCCTTCTTTTCTGACATGATCTTGCCCAACCAATCCATCAAATCCCTCTAAATTCCTCTGTTATCATTCCGAGAATACTCAAATTCTCTAGCATCATTCACGTATTCAGCCTCCTACCAAATAGCCACTAGAATTCCTCACGGCAACATGCCAACCACACAACCGCTAACTTGCTCACAGGAGATAACCCACCCGGGGAAATTACCAACCGACACCTTCCAACGATGCTGTATTGCACAATCTCTACGACATCAATACCCCATCCTACGCCCTTCTTCATTTACTAACTTTACTAGTCCGTTCGCTCCTCATGGACATCCAGTAAATGCGCGACAATATCTTCAAATTCACCACCATATTTCATCCTTCTTCATTCCTAACAACTCCTCTCTGTTGTATCCAACCTTCGCCGAAATAACCAACATTTCAATTTAAACCCGTGGACCCAATCACCGTCCACGAAAATTCTCAAATCACCTCAAACTTCTCTTCAAGGTGTGTAGCTATCTCGCCACAGAACTCAGATGCTACGCTTCCACTCTCCCACTTTGGTCAAACTCCCCTTCTAAGCAACTTCTCGGCTTCCGCTTCTGATACCTGGTTTTCTAGAACTTTATCTGCCACCTAACACTTCTCACGTGTCTTCCTTAATCGTATGCTGGAATTGATGCCTCAATTCAATATCATTCTCTGTGGATCTTAAGCCAGTAGATCACCACACTTGAAGCTCGTCGAGATCATATTTCTCGAGTCTCCTACATTAGAAATACTTATTCAAATCCTGAACCACCGCACACCACGATCTCTGACAGCCGTTTTTTCAATACTACTTCACAATACTCTAACCCCATGCAACCGAAGAAACTATAACACCGGTGAACATAACACATTCTTTTCAATCAAAACAGCGATATCACATCATAAGTGAATATCCCACCTCACTTGAAAACACCAAGTCTTACTACTTTATTAACCCAAACCTGACCATTTATGGTCCAATTGCCTTTCCTCCGCCAGAATTAAATACTGAAATCTTGAAATAGGCTCTGAGAAGACCTCCCCTAAAGTCATTCATTACCCCAACATATAGGCATGCATTCTACCATCATATCAACACCGCGCGATAACCAATAGCATCATAACAATTTGCATAGCCTCCACGCTCTCAGGAGTGCAGCTACCAAGCTGAAATGACAGAATATCCTTCCACAAAGCGACGAGAATAGCCCAATAACTACGCAAGGAGAAACATCCCGCACCTTATCTGTAGTACCATTACAACTCCTCAAATCCCCGATAGCAAACGCTTCGCGACGCGTAAGATTGAGTTGGAAGAAACGTAGGCAAAAGCCTCAAAGGAATCAAATTGCACGATGGGGAATCAAGAAGGGAAGTACTCCTAATAGCCCGGTAGCCTCTTGAAGATAAGTACATACGTCTCCGTACCGATTTGCAAGACTCTACTAGACTTGCTCATGACTCGTGAAACCTAAGGGAACCTAGTGCTCTGATACCATGTTGTCACGACCCAAAATTCATAAAGGTCGTGATGGCGCCGGACCCCACAATCAGGCAAGGCAACACTTAATAATTAGTGAAATATTTATTATAATATTTTGAAATTATTCCTTTTTATTTTCTTAAATAGTAATGATCGAACTTCCACTAAGTAAACAATAACCTCTTTAGCAATATAAATAGTGAATAAATCCCATAACAAATCCCAGAACCCGGTATCACAAGTGCATGAGCGAACTTCTAAGAATTTATACAGATACTACATTGCCTGTCCGAAATACAAGTTGGACAAGGAATTTAAAAATGATAAATACAATACATAGAGGAAGACTCTGCCGGTTGCAGGTCGTCTCCGGGTGATGCAGCTCGTCTAAGTCTCCAAGTCAGCCATATCGTTGTGAAAGTACCTGTGCAATAAAAATACACAGCAAGTGTAGCATGAATACGAAATTAATGTGTACTCAGTAAGTATCCCGCCTAAACTCAGAGAGGTAGTGACGAGAGGTCGAATTTGACACTTGCTAGAGGTCAATTAGCATAATCAAGTGAGATACTAAGCATGAATATCATAGGAAATTTAATAAAATCAGGTGTCACACCTCCTTTTTCCTCCGGTAAGGGTGGATAAGGGAGTTTTTCCACTTTAAGTGACATTATTCGATTTTGGAATTATTTATTGATTTTTCAGAGTCGTCACCCGGATTTTTTACGATGTTTCGGGACACCATTTTATTTATTATAAATCCCAAAACCGAGGAATTTTGACTCCGTTTAAATTGTCTGAGAACCAGAAATCCAAGTAAGGAATTCTGTTAACCCGTGAGAAGGTGTTAGGCATTCCCGACCTCCGTGGTTCTAGCACGGTCGCTTACTATTAATATTTGGCCTAATTATCTGATTATTTACATATTTTAAACATATTGTGCATTTTAGCCTTTTACTTTTTAACCGCTTCTAATATTTATGGCGTGCACTTGTCATTTTTTGGACACATTGTAAACGCGCCACATGAAATGCACCCGCAATTTACAACGTATTGACTTTTATTAATGTTCGAAGTTGTGGTCGACTAGCATGAGTTGCAACCTCGAGTGTAGATTACATAATCATGACTATGGTCACGATGATTTATTAATTGTGTTTAAAACAAACTACAATATTCAAATTATTTCCTAAACTATTTTGAGATTATCGTGAGGCCATGAGTTATGGAAAACAAAATTGGGTCAACTTCTAATCACAAATCCATATAATTCATTAGAATAACTCACGATCAAATCAACGAATTCAACAATGGCCTACTTACTCCTTTAGTTCAATCAAACCAAATAGTCCGAAAGAAGCCATTATATGTCCATCATATCAAAGTAACAGAATTTTAGCCTAATCTATTATTCAAGATCAGTAGCGCCCAAATAGGATTGAAAAAGAACTTCATGAATTATCAAGTTATCACGCAAAAAACACACAAGAACTCTAACCTATATCCTTTATCTAAGTGCAACAGTAACATCCATATTCATGAGAAATTCCAAGTAAACAAAATAATCCAAAAATATGGCATTGAAATACTATCCCAAACAATAAATAAGCAAATAGTAGAAGACTAACAAAATTAACTAATACATGATATTGAGCTAAAATAGTAAGTAAAAGAAGATAGAACGGACCTTTTGCAGCCGAAGTTCCTTTTGAATTTTTATTCAAAAATAAGCCTTTGATTACAACCTGAAGCAAAATCTAAAAATGAACTCGAACCAAAAGACGGAAATCTGCTCATGCCTTCAACTGAAGCTCAAATGAGCAAAACTCCACAATATTTCGTCCACAGGAGCATGAAATACATGGTGAATAGCAACAGTCAGCTTCACCACGACGAGACTGGATCTGGAAGGTTTTTGAGCTTTTGCAATGATAAAGGATAATTCTGATCGAACTTCATTAGCCAGTTGTTTTAGTTCCTGGGTTGATAAATTCTTAAGGTTCATTTGTCACGATCCAAATCCTAATTCAAGTCGCGATGGCGCCCAACAGCGGGGTCAGGCAAGCCAATATAACCTTCACTAAGTGATACCCTTCCCATTCGACCGAACAAGTCAATAATTACCAGTTTAAAACAACGAACATGATACTAGCCTTGAGTGAAGGTAAAATCATAGTAAATACAGGGCCGAAATAAGACATATACATAGTTATACAACCCAAAACCCAAAATATATATATACACTACGCGTGTGTGCCAGGAACTAGTGTCACGAGTTTCATGGGCAACTACTGAATATACAATGACCACAATATATATACAGAGTCTCAGTCTGAATGAAATGGATAGAGAATATAACAAAAGAACTCTAGGGTGCTGCTAGGAAGTCGTCGGGAAAGCAGCTCACCGTGAAGTATGACCACGATATCAATATCTAGCACCGGCCTGATAATCAGACGTACCAGCCTCCGGACCTGTACAGTCAAGTACATAAAGGAAAAGAAAGTGCAGCATGAGTACATATATATAAATATGTACCGAGAGAGTATCCCGTCTAAACTCGAAGAAGTAGTGACGAGAGGTCGACTAGATACTCACTAAGGTCCAGCAACAAAATATAGTATGAGATAAGGCTAAAGCAATAGGCATGCGAAGCAGTAAGCAGCAAGTATATGAACACATAATGTAACACAAGTAAGAGCACCAAGTACCAATTCCTTTTATTCAACAATAACTTGCCAATACTGTCATATGTGAACCAGAATCAAGTGTACATATACCGACACGGACAAGACAACCGGCCGGAGACATAAGGTAGGTCATAAGGACTGAGGTCATAAGCTCCCCACGATCACGAATCATACATGCGACTCGTGTGCTGACTCGATGGTAATAAGCTCCCTACGATCGCGCATCATGCCTGCGACTCGTGTGCTGACTCGATAGTAATAAGCTCCCCACGATCCCGCATCATGCCTGTGACTCGTGTGCTGACTCGATAGTACTAAGCTCCCCACAATCGCGCATCATGCCTGCGACTCGTGTGCTGACTCGATAGTAATAAGATTCACATATAGGTACCTACGGGTATCGACTAGACCGTGAACTCAACAGGATTGTGTCTATATCATATCACTGATGGCCAATTAGGATTTACATCATCATATTTTTACCTCTCCCGTGCCATTTCAACAATAAACACAATCTATAATACATATAATGGTTCAATTAAGGCACGAAATGGCATGCTCGTGGGTCCTACGGCTACCCGACATAGCAAAATAGTCGCCACGTACGGACTCTCATCACTTGGTACGTACGCGGCCCCCTCAACATGTACACATAGCAAACAAGGAACCTACGGGGACATTTCCCCCTTACAAGTTTGGAAAGGAGACTCACCTCATGACGATATCACCCCTCGGATCAAGGATGCGCCCGAATCTCCGAAATTCACCCTCGACGGTTCGCAACTAACCAATCATGGTATAATTGAATTAATTTAGGTTCCAAGAAGAAAAATTAACAAGAAATCCTAAAATTAAGCATTCTTGACCATTTCTGTAATTTCGACCCCGGGCCCACACGTTTGGATTTCGAAAATTCTTGAAGGAATCACCTACTCGTAGTCTAAGGATCGAAGTTATGTGATTTATACAAGGATTCATAGCCTCAAATGAATAATTCACCAATTTATTCAAAGCCCTAGAATTTCTATCCAAATTTTATGATTTTTTTTGTTCTTTAGGAATTAAACCCGTTGAATTCTATGCATAATAGTGAAAAATAGAAGAGAATTACTTACTTCTACAGTGGGCGGTCGTGGGAGGTGTTGCTCAAACTTTGATGCTCTCTAATGGAGGTTGATGGTGGATAAAAATGAAGAAAACCCGTATTTTTGGACATTTAACGGGGCTGGCAACAGTGATTTCCTCACCTGCAACCTTGGGACCGCAAGTGCGGTCTCGCACCTGCGAGAATATCATCGCCCCAGCGGAAAAGGGCCTAGGACCTTGGGCATCGCACTTGCGGAGAAGGAGTCCGCACCAGCGGTCCCGCTCCTGCGGAAGAAGGGTCGCGCCTGTGATGGGGGTCGCACCTGCGAAGGTTGGACCACAGGTGCGGACTCGCACCTGTGACTGAGAGACCGCAGGTGCGGTCACACCAGAAGTAGCTGCACCAGCAATGGTTTTTGCTAGTTTTTGGCCTCGTGCGGGGTCCGGGAGGCACCTGGGCCCACCCGAGCCCCCGTCAAAACATACCAACAGGTCCCAAATATTTATACGGACTAGCTCGAGCCTACGGAACACTCATAACATTGCTAAAACTCAAAATCACCCTCCAAAACCCCTAAAATCATAACTTAATAACTTTGAAATTTCTAGAATTTATTTCATTGCGCCGAACGGGTCTATACTACTCGGAATGACCTCAAATTTTGCAGACAAGTCATAAATGACTATACGGAACTATTCCCGGTCCCAGAATTCTGTTCGGACCTCGATAGCATAAAGTCCCATTTCAAGCCAAATTCCAAACTTAAGGAAATCCTGATTTCCATTTCGGGCGCCGAAATGCTCCAAGGTCGTCAGAAACCCGAGCCGAACATACGCCCAAATCCGAAATCATCATACGGATCTACTGGAGCTGTCAGAACTCGATTTCGAGGTCGTTTGCTCAAAATGTTGACCGAAGTCAAACTTGGCCAAATAGGCCAACCTTAAGGAACCAAGTGTTCCTAAACCACTCAAATCATTTTCAAATCCCGAACCACCCGCTCCCGCAAGTCATAAAGCACGAGTAGCCGCTATGGAAGGTTTCATTTAAGAGAACGGGGTCGTAATACGCAAAACAACTTGCTGGGTCGTCACAATTTTCATGGGACAGTAGCCTTGAATTTCCATGGAAATGAGGGCAGATACCAAATGGGTATGCTAAAAATCAACCGGAATATGGCACAAAATAGGACAACTGGACAAGCAGATTATTTCTTAAAATCTTGTGATGCTGAGAGTCAAGAAGAAGACAAAGGGGCGTCGTTACTATATGGGAGGTGTCCCCTTCTTAATATTTGGTCTCTATTATATAGCGGAGGGGATTAGGATTGGAATGTGGGGAATTTGGTTGGTCCTGGGATTTTGGGCCCTGAAATTAGGCCAATTTGAAACAAGGGCAAATTCTATCCTTCAAAAATAGTCATCTTACTACTAATTAGATTTCTTTTATCAAAACGACCTAATTAAAATTTTAACTAATTAAATAAACTAATTGATTAAGCTAATGTATATTTTTTGGCTTTTTTTATATATTAATCTATCAATTAAAGGGTAATTAATTTCTAAAAATGCGAATTAAACCTAAGATTACATGAAATGAAAAAATCGGACAATTTTTATGATTTTTCTATGATTTTAAAATATTAAACATGCATGAAATGCAACTAAATAAAGAAAAGTTCCTAAAATTCATTAAAAGTTATTTTTGATTATTTTAGGAGTAATTTCCATGCGGGGCAAAAATTGGGTGTTCACAGCTGCCCCTCTTTGCTCGAGAACATGAAGGGTTTTCGGGCAAAGATAAAGTGAGCAACCACGAGCAATTTTTGCCCGTTTGGTACTCCATTTGGAAGCATTTTGAAAAAGGTTTGACCGAACCTTGCTTCGGAGGTTGCCTACATATCCTTGGCTATAAAGGAATCAGGTCAGTGTAGTTCTGGAAGTTTTGGAGTGATGGAGTGATGAGTTCGAGAGTCGAGCGAGGTTCCGTCCGAGGCTCCGGTTCATGGTCCTGCTATTACATCAAAATCCAAATGAAAAAGACTAACTAAGCCTATCAGCTACGAGTTACAAGATTCCTATCTACGGGTCTTCTGAAGCTTGATCTTGAGTCTTGGTTGCTTCTTTATACAAACTTCGATCTAAATCTTGATGCATGTTCGTTATAGGTGTTGGTTAAATCTTCTTCAGCTTTTCGGATCAAGGCAGGATATACATAATGGATGACTTCAATCTCATCCCGAATAGTCCACGTATTTCCCGCTTCTGCACTTTGGGGTTCAACTCTTTTCTTTTTCTTCTTTTCTTTATTCTAAATTGAGACGTCTTCTTTTGGTCGTCTCGAATCCATTGTCCTAAAAATGCAATCTGCACAAAATCAAAAAGCAAACGAACGAAATTTTCTGCCCCAGTTTTCACTAGGAAAATTTCGTGAGTTATTGTAAGGAAATCTATACTACTTTATTATTGAAAGCGGTGAAAAGCCAGGAACAGTGCACCCGGAGTTATTGTAGACTAGGGAGTGGATACCCTATGCCCAAAGGTAAAATCAACTAGAGGTTGGAGACCCTATGTTGGAAGAGAATTGACAAGTTATGCTGTCATCAAGAAAATATCACCAGGTTATGCCGGTGTCTGGAAATGAGATTCATCGGGTTATGCCGGCATCAACTAGGGAATGGAGACCCTATGTTGGCATCGAGTTATGTCGGCATCAGCTTATGCTGGCATCAACTAGGGAGTGTATACCCTATGTTGGAAAATAAATCAACTAGGGATTGTATACCCTATGTTGGAAAAATCATCAAGTAGGAAGTGTATCCCTATGTTGGCATCAACTAGGAAATGGAGACCCTATGTTGGAAATGAGACTAGGGAGTGGAGACCTTATGTCTAAACGAACCAAGAAGGATTTTATTTTATTTTTTCAATTTCATTTTTTTTTTTAACCAATCATTCTTTTAAACAAAATTCCCCAATGCTTATTTTCTGAGGACATAAATAAACTATTTATTCCTCTCTTTTTTTTAAAAAATTATCCTATGAGGAAATTCACCAGACTAGGTTTTCTTATCTTAGGAGAAAGATTCATCAGACTAAGACGTCTATCCTAGGAGAAAGTTCATCAGACTAGGCCATTTTTGTTTCGTTATCTTAGGAGAAAGATTCATCAGACTAAGATTTCGATCCTAGAAGAAAATTCGTCAGACTAGTTGTTTTTATTATTATCTTAGGAGAAAAATTCATCAGACTAAGATTTTGATCTTAGGAGAAAGATTCATCAGACTAGGTCCCTTTTTTGTTATCTTAGGAGAAAGATTCATCGGACTAAGATTTCGATCCTAGGAGAAAATTCATCAGACTAGGTTTTCTTATCTTAGAGAAAGATTCATCAGACTAAGACGTCTATCCTAGGAGAAAGTTAATCAGACTAGGTCCTTTTTTATTTTTGTATCTTAGGAGAAAGATTCATCAGACTAGATCTCTTTTTATTATCTTAGGAGAAATATTCATCAGACTAAGATTTCTATCCTAGGAGAAAGTTCATCAGACTAGGTCTTCTATCTTAGGAGTAAAATTCATCAGACTAAGATTTTGATCCTAGGAGAAAGTTCATCAGACTAGGTCCTTTTTTTTGTTATCTTAGGAGAAAGATTCATCAGACTAAGATTTTTATCCTAGGAGAAAGTTCATCAGACTAGGTGTTTTTATTATCTTAGGAGAAAGATTCATCAGACTAAGATTTTTATTGGGAGGAAAATCCATCAGACTAGGACTTTTTATCCTAGGAGGAAAAATGTGAAGAGCAAAGGCAACCTTTTATGCACACAGATAAAGGCAAAATTTTGAGAAACTTCCCTTTGTCGATTCTTAAATTTTTTTTTTGAACCAACTTTCTTGCACTGTTTGTTCCTGTTTCAAACAAAAAAAATTTGTCAGTTTTAAAAATTGGTGGTCGGTTTGCGGCCTTGAGTCCTGGGCAGCTTGGCTTTTGCTCAATCAGCCTGAGTCAGTTTCAAGAGACTTTGCTCTGCATCAACCCTGATTGTTTCACACCCAGTACCATTTGTATTTGTGGCTCAGTCAGACTTATCCCAACAAGAGATCTTTGCTTAGGCGACCTTTTCTGATATCTTGAATGGCTTCTTGCCTTATGGAGCAATTTGACTGTTAGAGGGAATCACCAGTTATTTTTGTTTGCGCGAAGTAGGCTGACAAGGGTCTTTTAGGGGGGGGAAGTCTTTGCATGAATCCTCAATGCATGTTGACTGTAACCTTAAATTGCTAGCCAAATTCACTTTGTGCAACTGAAAAGCTGGTAACAGATTTTGAAATCTTTTATTGCTCGTTTTGACAAGGACTGACTCAGAGTGAAGGACACAATGATGCAAAGAAACAAGTATTAACAAGCAATGCCCATGTCGGAAGGACAGAAGGAAGAGAGTTTTTTTTTTCTTTTTATTTTTATTTTTATTTTGCGGTAACTAGCTTTAATGATCATGACATGCATTTTGGACTTAATGGCCGATCTACCAAACTGACCAAATCTTTCCTTTAATCATTCTTATGACTTTGAAGTCGGGCTTGTTCGTTCTAATCCTTTGCATCAGCTTCACGACTCACTTTCGACTAGTGGTGCCACAGGGGGGTTTCACCAACAAGTCTCTCTCATTTATTTTTCTCTACTTACCGGCGCCTTACAGTGCCCGTGAGGGTTTTCACTATTAAGACTCTCTCATTTCCTCTTTTTTTTTTTTTTTTTGCTTTCTTGTGTGAGTAACCTGACAATGTTCTTGTCATGTGAACATTGTTACTCATTCCATGCTTTCATGGGCGAGCAACTGACAGTGTTCTATGTCGCGTGACAATCGTTGCTCATTGCATGCTTCTCTTAGCATTCTTGAAGGCATATCGGGAGGTCTTTATTTGGAAGGTTTTTGGATAGGGTTGGAAAGGAGGGTTGGCATGAAGGCTTAAAGTAGACTCAAATGAGGGGTTATAGACTTACAACTCTTGGAATCAACTCTTTTAAAAGTGGAATAAAATTTCTGCCCCAGTTTTAGCTACTGGGATTTTTATTTTTATTTTTGGACTTTTTTTTACTCTTATTTGGTTGGACCGAACCGTGTAAGGCTGCCTACGTATCCTTTTTTCTAAGGAATCAGGTCTAACGTAGTTCAAACATCTGGCCTAACTAATTATTTTTCATTTTCTCTTCTTTTTTTTCCTTTTTCTCTTTTTCTCTTTTTTTTTTTTTTTTTTTTTTTTTTTTTTTTTTTGCTTTCAAAACAAGTTGCCCCAGCTTTTATTTTTTGGGGCATGGACCTTTGACTATTCTTTCTCTTATTTTTTTTTCACTTAACTTTCTAAGAGTTGCTCCAGCTTGTACTCTTGGGGCATGGACTTTTCTTTTTATTTTTATTTTTTCATTTCCATTTTTTTGGACTTTTAACTTTAAACTTGATTCCAAGAGAGGGTTGTCAAAGAAAAATGACCCCGACTCAAAAAGGGGTAGAGAAGGGTATAAAGTGTTTATATAGCAAAAAAAGGGCCTCCCAGCCTCGAGAACGCCAAAACATATTATCTTCACAAAAAACAACATTGATGGACATGTCGGTTCCTAGGTCTTTTTTTGTCACAACCCGAAATCCCACCTTTAAGACCGTGACTGCGTCTAACGTTGAACCCGCTAGACAAGCCAACGTACACAACACTTTGACATTTATAAAAAAAATAACGTACCATTAATAAATCCAATGAACCTTCGAGCCTCTACTGTAATATCTCAATTCCATTAACCTTCAGCCTTTACCGAACATTTCCAAATCACTTCAAAAAAATTTACAGCAGAAAAGTAATAATATTCCCAAAACGAATAATGAAATGATAAAGGTAAGAACATCGCAAATATCCCAAAACCGGGGTGTCACAACCTCACGAACTATCTAACTGAGTACTAAATACAAAGTCTGAAAAGAAATATACAATTGTCTTGAAACTAGCGGAAAAAAATAAGACAATGAGGAATCCAAAAGCAGGAGAGACACCAAGGCCCACGAACGCCAGCGGGTATACCTTGAAGCTCTGGGTGGACTGAAGGTGACTCCCTCAATGCGGTCCACTGGGTCCGGATGCGTGATCTGCACAACATTAAGAAGTGCAGTGTAGCATCAGTACAACCGACCCCATGTACTGAGTAAGTGCCGAGCCTAACCTCAGCCGAAGTAGTGGCGAGGTTAGACTTGACAATAACGATAGCCTGTCCTATTCTACAGCAGGTAACATGGCAAAATACAAGACAAGGGATAAGCAAGCACGTAAGGGATACGGGAGCAAAAAAAGGGGAAAACAAGTGAAGTAAAGCAGTCTAATTGTCAGATAGAAGTGAACCAGGGAAACAATCCACAAAATCGACAACGAAACAAGTATAAATGTCAGAAAAGTACACAATGGCACGGCATCACCCTTCGTGCTTTTACTCTCTTCCTCACAATGCAATGTAATCAAATATCATGGCACGGCATCACCCTTCGTGCTTTTACTCTCTTCCTCACAATGAAATATATGATGTATCATGGCACGGAATTAACCTTCGTGCTTATAATCAATAAAATCATGGCACGGCATTAACCTTCATGCTTATAATAAATATGAATCATGGAACGACATTAACCTTCGTGCTTATAATCAATAAAATCATAGCACGTCATTAACCTTCGTGCTTATAATAAATATGAATCATGGCACGGCATCACCCTTCGTGCTTTACACTCTTCCTCACTATGCAATGTAAACAAATTTCATGGCACGGCATCACCCTTCGTGCTTTACACTCTTCCTCACCAAACAACAGCAGATAAAATGTTAAGGAGTACATCATAGTGGAAATAAGCAGTTCCGAAACACCCAGCAAGGGAAAAACATCAATTCAATAACTCAATAACTGCCCGGCAAGGGTCTCAACTATAACCAATTACCTTAATCACGTACTCTATACTTGTATTATCATCCGTATCAATACTTCTCAAACTCAATAGCCAATACTTTCAATCAAGAATAAATCACCAAGTAAAGACACTCTTATAATATACCAAACAAGGAAGAAATACTGCAATTTCTATCAAAATAGACTCACTGGCATGCTTGACACACATTGCATAGGCACTCGTCACCTCACCTATGCAATGAACATGATATTCACTTAGCACATAGCAAATAATACCTATTCCCTCACCAAAGTTAGGCAAGACACTTACCTCGGGTCCAAAATAGAGCGATCAACCCTCTAACACCGCCTTTCCTTTATAATCCGGCTCCGAAACGATATTATCTAGACATATTCAACTCAAGTATATCAATAATGACTCAATAACTCAAACCCATAGTCTAATTATCCATTTCTAATCATTCTTCCTAAAATTCCAAAATTTGACCCCGGGCCCACGTGGTCGAAACTCGAGGTTCGGACCAAAACCCGATCACCCATATCCCCACGATTAAGAATATACAATTTTTTTTAAGATTCGACCCCAAAATTGGGGTTGAATCACCCAAAAATCCCAAAAACTTAATATTACCCAAAAACCCCACTTTCCTAATTGATTTCATGAGTTTAGGCCTAGGTTTCTAATGATTAGTGATGGATAATGAACGAAAACGAGGTTACGAAGCTTACCCGAGTAGCAAGGGAGGAAAATGGACTCAAGGCTCGCTAATGGAGGTTGGGGATGGAGGAGAGGGCTGAACTTTTAATAATTCTCGTGCAAGTGTTCTGTTTTGGACTTGAGAATTAAAATTAACTGGGCGATTTTCGCACCTGCAGAAAAATAATCGCACCTGCGGTACCGCAGGTGCGGAAAAATGCTCGCACCTGCGGTCTTGGGCCAGCACGGGATGGGCCGCTCCTGCGGAAAAGGATCCGCTCTTGCGTAGGCCGCTCTTGCGGGAATTCGGTCGCCCCTGCGGAAAATCACGCGCCTGCGAGGGCCTGGACCGCGCCTACGGTCTCGCGCCTGCGGGCTGAGTCTCGCGCCTGCGGACTCTGGGGAAAAGGCTGGGGATCGCACCCGCGGGGCTGGGACCGCAGGGGCGGTCCCGCACCTGCGGCTGGGCAACCGCACCTGTGGTCACACCAGCTGCTGTGCACCAGCAGTGGTTTTTGCTGGTTTTTGGCCTCGCGCGGGGTCCGG
>MDKH01129171.1:0-14566 GCA_005239495.1 Nicotiana undulata | reverse complement strand
CTTGAGACCATAGAGATCCTTGTCAAGTTTATATACATGATCAGGTGATTCTTTGCTTTCAAACAGGAGGCTGTTTTATAAATACTTCTTCCTTCAAATAGCCATTGAGAAAGGCACTCTTGACATCCATCTGATGCAAAGTGAATTCCATGTGTGCAGCAAATGCTATAAGAAGTCTGATTGCCTCCAATCTTGCCACAGGAGCAAAGGTCTCATCATAATCAATTCCCTCTTCTTGGCTGTATCCTTGAACAACCAGTCTTGCCTTGTTTCTAGTAACAGTTCCATCCTCATCGAGTTTATTCCTAAAGACCCACTTGGTGCCAATTATTGATCTGTCCAGTGGTCTGGGTACCAAGTTCCATACTTGACTTGTTTCAAATTGATTCAGCTCCTCTTGCGTAGCAGTTACCCAGTCAGCATCTTTCAGGGCTTCAACAATGTTCTTTGGTTCAATCATGGATAAAAATGCATCAAACGCACACAAATTTTTCAAGGAGGATCTAGTTTTGATTCCAGATCTCAGGTCTGTTATGATGTTCTCAAGAGGGTGAGAACTATGATATCTGTGTGCTTTTAGAGCCAGTTGTTCACTTCTGGATTGTTCCAAGTTGTCTTGTTGCAGTGGAACAGAATCAGGGCCTGTATTTTCATGAGGAATTCCCCCTGTCGAGTTGCGTGGGGTTGTTGGACCTGGTCCATCACCTGTTCCATCTCCCATAGGTGCTTCAATGTAGTCATTGCTCCTCACCAGTCCAAGCTCCTCATCTTCTGGTTCCTGTCTCTCAGATAAAGTGTTAGTTTCATCAAAGACAACATGTACACTTTCTTCTACACACATAGTTCTTTTATTGTATTTTTTATAAGCTTTGCTATGTGTAGAATATCCCAAGAACATCCCTGATCACTTCTGGGATAAATATTTTCCTAAAGAATCTTTGCCATTATTATGCACATAACACTTGCATCCAAAAGCCCTAAGATGGGATATGTTGGGCTTTCTCCCTTTAAGTAATTCATAGGGAGTTTTCTCTACCAGAGGTCTGGTCATGCATCTATTGATAATATAACATGCAGTGTTAATTGCTTCTGCCCAGAAGCTGTGAGGTAGTTTGCTTGATAAAAGCATGGTTCTTGCAATGTCTTCAAGAGTTCTGGTTTTCCTTTCAATAACCCCATTTTGCTGTGGGGTTCTAGGAGCAGAAAAATTGTGATTCACACCATGTTCATCACAGAACTCAGTAAACTTAGCATTCTCAAACTCAGTACCATGGTCAGATCTAATGGATGCTAGTTGATGTCTTAATTGATTCTGAATCTTCTTGACAAATGAGATGAACATTTCAAATGCTTCATCCTTAGATGCCAAGAACAAGGTCCAAGTGAACTTGAGAAATCATCTACTAGTACCATAACATATCTTTTTCCACCTCTACTTAGAGTTCTCATAGGACCACAGAGATCCATACGAACTAGTTCCAACGACTTGGTGGTACTGACAATTTTCTTACTTTTGAAAGAAGACCTTACCTGCTTCCCCCTTGCACATGCCTCACAAACCTTGTCTTCTTTGAACTTAGTGTTAGGAAGCCCTACCACTAAGTCCTTAGAGACCAGCTTGTTCAGTTGAGTTAGACTTGCATGACCAAGTCTTTTGTGTCACAGGAGGGGATCACTATCCAACACACTAAGGCAAGTAAGTTCATTGTCAGACAGTGTGGAAAAGTCAATGACATAGATATTGTTCATTCTTTTTCCCTGCAAAACAATCTTGTCAGTAAGCAGGTTGATCAAAAAACATTTTGTGTAAGTAAAAGCGACAAGGTTATCTCTGTCACACAGTTGTAACACACTTATAAGGCTATATTTCAAGCCATCTATCAGATACACATGTTCAATTGAACGTGTGTCATCTTTACCTACCTTGCCGACCCCTATTATTTCACCTTTATTTCCGTTTCCAAAGGAGACATTTCCTCCTTTGAGGTTTTCAAGTGAAAGGAACCGTTCCTTGTTCCCTGTCATATGCTTAGAACAGCCACTATCCAAAAACCAAAATTGGCTGCCTCCCTTCGCTTGTACCTTCAAAAGAGATCATGGGTTAGTTTTAAGAACCCAAACTAGTTTGGGTCCCTTTCCATGAGAGAATGGATGAATCATATTTTTTCTGGCCCAATTTGGTAGCCAATTTTTCTTTTTAATGAATCTCTCATTTTTCTGATTGGCCTTTTCTTTTGCAGAACACTCATATTTAGAGTGGCCAGTCTTCCCACAATGTTCGCAAATTTTATTCTCAGGGAGAATGAGATACTTGATTTTGGGATCCCATTTAGGCAATTGACTACCAAAACCAAGCCCTCTCCGGTTGCTACTATGATTCTCTTGGAGCCATATTAAAGCATCAGAAGACTTATGCCACTTACGTGTTCTATCAAATTCATGTTTCACTTTGCCAAGTTCTTCTTTAAGAGACTTTATCTGCTCATCTTTGGCATACATTTTATCTTCAATTTACTTAAGTCTTATTCTAACTTCTCATGAGAGTTATCAAATACCTTTTTACTGGATCCTAGTCTCAACTTTAAATTTTTAGATTTTAGTTCTAGAATCTCAGTTTCGAGTGGTTGAACCTGGTTCATTAAGATAGTGTTTTTCTTTTTAGATTCACTGACCCTTATTTCCAGGTCCATGCATTTTTCTCTCAGCATTGCACACTCTTTAGATAGTTGATCTTTCTTTTTAGAGTTCTCCTCAGAATCATCAATGAAGTCAAGTATCAACTCAGAGAGTTTATCCTTAGATAGAAACTTTATTTTTGTTTTAAGTTGTGAGATACTTACCTGTGGTTCTTCATAAGTATCCTCATCAGATTCTCCAACTGTCATGAGAGCTTGATCTTCTGTCTCACCATCTTCTGATTCTTCATCTGAATTTCCCCCCAAGCAACAACCATAGCCTTTATAGTAGTTTTCTTGGGTTGGACCAGTTCCTTCTTCCAGTTCTTTCTTTCATATCTCTCCTTCCTCCATTCTACTTCCTACTAGGGGCAGTTCTTGATGAGATGATCAGTTTTTCCACATTTGTAGCATCCCTCATTAGCTGGCCTTTCAAGAGCCTTTGCCTTGTTGAAGTTTCCTCCTCTAGAGATTCCTTTCTTCCTCATGAGAAAGTTTCTGAATTCTTTGGTGATCATGGCCATCTCATCATCCTCCAGATCTTCTCCCTCTGTGATCCTTAGTGCTAGACTTCTTTCTTTCTTTGGGGCATCCATTTTCATGGTCTGCCTTCTGAGTTCATAAGCAGTAAGGTTGCCAATCAACTCATCTAGTCTAAGGGTTGCCATATTTTTGGATTCCTGAATGGCAGTTATCTTGCTTTCCCAGGAGATAGGTAGAACCCTTGTCAAGATCTTCTCAACCTTGTCTTCTTCAAGAATGACTCTTCCAAGAGACTTAAGTTCATTAGTCAAGGTTGTTAACCTTGTGTACATATCCTGAATTGTTTCACCTTCCTTCATAGTGAAGTTTACATATTGAGAGTATAGCAATGTACCTCTAGACCTCTTCACTTGAGTTGTTCCTTCATGTGCCACTTGTAGAGTATCCCAGATTTCCTTGGCAGTGGTGCAGCTTTGGATTCTGCTGTATTCATCTGGGCCTAGTCCACACACTAGCCACTTCTTGGCCTTGGCATTCTTCTCCCATTTCTTCAGATCCTCAGCTGTGCAGTCAGCCCTAGTTTTAGGCACATCTACTCCTTCAGCAGTTTTCTTCATTGTTGCAAGTGGTCCATCAGTGACTATGTCCCAGAGTTCATAGTCCTCTCCAATAAGGTGATCCTTCATTATATTCTTCCACCTAGAATAGTACTGGCCGTTGAAGAGTGGTGGCCTTGCAGTTGATTGTCCTTCCCAGTTCCCAAGTGGTGCACTCATCTTGATCTTTTCCTAGGTGTTAACCTCTTCAAGGATAACCTGCTCTAATACCAATTGATATTTTAGACTTCAATACTATACAATATTATAAGTTAATTGTGCAGTACCCAATTTTCGAGTGCTGTCTAATAAGAAGAACCAGGTTCTTCTTAGTCTACTACTTACTAATATTTGCGGAATAATTATGCAGTAATAGTAAAGACACAGAGATTTTTACGTGGAAAACACCTGGCTCAAAAGGTGAAAAAACCACGACCTACTCCTCAGTAGGATTTGCTCAAAACTCTTCACTAAACTCTGAGCCAAAATGGACTTACAAATAAACTCTTTTGTAATCCTAGGACTAACTCTAATCCTCTTTGTATCAACTATCCTCTAGCTAATTTCTACAGAAATCAAGCTAACTCTAATTTGATCAGTTTGTACCTATTACAATTGATTCTATGAAAGCTGATAAGATATATTATTTAAACTCCTACTACAATCAACTAGACTCAATATATAAACAATGAAACTGTTCCTTCTAGTTGAACTGTAGCCTTTGTATCGCACAACAATTATTCTTGCAACCTCTGGAACTTTTTCTTCAGAACTTGATTCACTTTTGCACTTGTGCGTCACTTCTTTCAGCAGTAATACATTGATTATTTATAGAGACGTCCCAAGAAACTCATCACGTCCTTCTTGTTCTTTGATGGTGGTAAATCCTAGATAGCTTTGACCTTTGACGGGTCTAACTCAATTCCTCGGCGGTTGACAATGAATCCTAACAATTTTCCAGCATGAACTCCAAAGGCACATTTTGCTAGGTTCAACTTCAGATTGTACTTCCGCAAGCGGTCAAAGAACTTTCTCAAATCTCCTATGTGATCTGCGACCTTCTTGGATTTGATGATGACATCATCAACATATACCTCTATATTCTTGTGTATTTTGTCATGGAAGATGGTTGTCATGGCCCTCATGTAGGTGGCCCAGCATTCTTTAAACCAAACGGCATCATTTTATAACAGTACACTCTCCACGACGTGATGAAAGCTGTTTTCTCTGCATCTTCTTCGTCCATCCAAATCTGATGGTAACCCGTGAATCAATCTACAAAGGATTGGAGTTCATGCTTGGCGCAATTGTCGATCAATATGTGTATATTTGGTAGTGGGAAATCATCTTTGGGACTTGCTTTGTTTAAATCCCGATAGTCGACACACACAATGACTTTCCCGTCTTTCTTCGGAACCGGCACAATGTTGGCCAACCAAGTTGGATATTCAACTACCCTGAGAAACTTAGCTTGGATCTGCTTTGTGACTTCTTCCTTGATTTTTAGACTCATGTCTGGTTTGAACTTCCTGAGTTTCTGCTTTACTGGTGGACACATTGGATTGGTAGGTATCTTGTGAGCCACTATGGATGTGCTCAACCCAGTCATATCGTCATACGACCATGCAAAAATGTCTTCATATTCTCTCGGGAAACAAGTGTACGCTTCCTTCTATGATGGAGACAAGTGAATGCTTATGCGAGTTTCTTTGACGGTTTCAAAATATCCCAAGTTGACTATCTCGGTCTCGTCCAGATTGGACTTAGGGTTGTTCTCAAAATTCTCAACTTCTCTGACGATTTCTTTAGGTATCACATCTTATTCTTTTATCTCTGCCGAGTCACTATACTTATGTTGCGCTGTCTCATTACATGTCACAATAGTTGGTTCATCAAGATATGAAATAGTAATGCTGTAGAGAGAAAGATATAAAAGATAATAATAATAAAACATCAAGCCGTTGATAAGTATTGAAACATCAAACAAAGCAATTTTTTAATGACATCAAACATTGTTTTCCAAAATGAAATACTGAAAGGAAATGTTTTTAAACAAAAATAATCTAAAGGAATTGTTTTCAAAATGAATGACACTAGCATCCATGCTACCCCAGGACTCGTCGGGCCCTGGATGGTGTGGCAATCCAGTTCCTGAGAACAGTTCCCTTCTCGACTGCTTGGATGATGAGGCCTTTTTCCTCCTCCTCCTCAACTATCACACTGCAATCCATGTCTTCCTCTTCTAGAAATAAATTTCTCAGACCCGCTATCACCTCGTCTTCTTCGGATCCCCACATCATGTCAGCTTGGTGAAAAGATTTGTTCATATGCGGTATTGGATGCTCGAGAGGGTAGTAAGGACCATGCCATTGTGGTGACCAGTTCTGATACTCATGCCAGGTGTATTGATATCCCAATCCAAAGGTCGTGCAGTGATGTTTTAGCTGTATTGGCTTGGAAATACCTTGGAGATTCTTCCCAATCCCTTTACAGGGTTCATACCCTGCCCACAGTAGTATGCTTTCTATTTTGCTGCTCAACCACTTGTCTTTCTCAATCGCATTGAAACGCTCGATGCAGTGATAAGTCTTTCCACCCAATTTCCTTCTATTTTCCACGTCCAGAATAGTTTGATTGATACTAAATGGGATTACTCTTGTCTCCATGAATGATCACCTCTTGATGATTCCATTCGAATTTCACAGCCTGGTGCAAAGTAGAAGCAACAACCCCAACGGCATGTATCCAAGGTGTCACGACCCCAAATCCTAACAGGCCGTGATGGCGCCTATCGTGGAATTAGGCTAGCCAACCATCACCTTACTACGCATTTGTTCAATTATAAGAGTTCACAATTCAATAATAAACATGCAACCATAGCATCAAATAATATAATTAAGTCTTAGTGTTCCCATATTAGCCTAAACAAACCTCCCAAGAACTGGAGTCAATAGTCATGAGCATCTAAGAATGTATAAATCTAACTCTGCTAAACTATAATATATATCTCTGAATCAAATGATAAAACTAAATGAGGAAGGGAAATGGAGAAGCTGTGGACGCTGGACAGCTACCTCGGAATCCCGTGAACCGCTGCTAACGAACAAGGCAGCTACTGCTCCAAATCGGTACCTGAATTTGTGCACAGAGGCACAGAGAGTCTTTATGAGTACGCCAACTCAGTAGTAAGGAAAATAAATCGTAGTTTTAGAAATATAAAGCACACAGTACAGATACACAATTCCACAAAACCGATAAAACATCAAGTCACCATATAGTATTCATCAAATAATAAGTTCCAGAAATCCGTTGAAAACAAGTGCAATACCAGTATATCCCAGTAAAATTCTCAGAAAAACCAATTTAAACGAAGTAAATCATAGTTTGAAAACTCAGTAAAAATCTTCATAAAACTGCCCCTCGGGCCATAAACATTTCTCGTAACAATTTCTTTCAGTATCAGCCCATCAGGCAACCTTACAATCACTCTGCCCATCAGGCAACCTCACAGTCACTCTGCCCATTAGGAAACTCACAATCACTCTTCCCATCAGGCAACCTCACAATCACTCTGCATAAGCCTTGCGGGCATCACTCATTAGGTACATGCGCTCACTAGGGGTGTGTACAGACTCCAGAGGGGCTCCTACAGCCCAAGCGCTATCATAAGCCACAACATGACAAAAATCACACACAGTATAGGCCCGCAGCCTCACTCCTATCATATCATCCCCACAATATTGGCCCGCAGCCTCACTCAGTCAGACACTCTCAACATGCGCTTCAAGCCATAAATATACCGGGTTCTTGACCCAAAAATATTGTTTCATTTTCAATAAATAGTATCAAAATACTCGGAGTGTCAAAACAATTTATCAAGAAAAGACTGAGTGAAAATCATAACATATCAGTGAGGAAAAATTGTAAAACATCCCCCAAGGGGTAAACAAATCGGCACTAGGCCCCAAACATGGCTTACAGCCCAAAACATATCAAATATATATATCAATACTATTAAGCATAGGCTTAAAAATCGGTTTCGCAACTCAATAGTTGCCTAAGTAAGGAATATATCTCCAAAGTTTCAACCTTTGCATTTCAAAACTCGTGAAAGGGTGCAGAGTCTGGGGTTTCATACCCTCAGGACAGTATTTAAAGACATTACTTACCTCAAACTAGCCCGAAACTACTTCGCAATGCGTTTGCCTTTCGAATCAACTTCCGGATTCTACAAATCTACCTAGTTCAGATTTTTATCATCAATATGTGCTTAAGGAACAATATCCAATCGAAAGATATCAAATTTAACCCAAAAATCCGAAATTGGTCAAAACCCGACCTCCAGGCCCATGTTCCGAAACTTAGAAATTTTTATACCAAAATGTTCCTCGTTCTCTCACGAGTCCGTACATATAAAGAACACCAAAATCGGAGTTCGTTTGACCCCTCAAATCGACCCCTAAAGGTCTCATAATCTCAAGCCCTAAACCCACCCTTTTCTACTGATTTTCATGAATTTAATACAGGGATTCTGTTCTATAATCACCTATACTTGAGTTTTAATGATCAAAATACTTACCTCTATGAAGAACACTGATTTTCCTCTTCAAATATTGCCTCAAGAGCTCTTTGTCCGTACAAAAATGGTGTAAAAAGGGTTTAGGTCGCGGAAGGGTTATTTTTATACTGCTCAGTCCTTACTCAGTGCGATCGCAGCCCCTCAGGTGCGATAGCACTGAACAATTTTCACCTGCCCTATTTTACTCTCCGCGATCGCACCACCTCAGGTGCGATAGCACTGAACAATTATCACCTGCCCTATTTTACTCTCCGCGATCGCACTAAACAATTTTCCAACATCCTTCTCCAACTCTTCCGGATAGACTCTAGTATAATGGTCATACCTTTTTGTACAAAACTCTAAACTACAATTGGCTTAACGTTCGAAACAATAGACATCAAGAGCTACATCTTTCATTTTTGGATCATCTTCAAATTATTTATAGATTGTGAGTTATAAGCTTCCAAAGTCGGGACAGTGCGACAGAAAATTTACTCTGTGCGATCGCTGGAAGCCTTGTGCGATCACACAACACAACTAAATTTTATCTGTGCTAACGCATCCAAATCAATGCTATCGCACTGTACACCCCTGAAGCCAAAAACCAGCAACTAGAAATGACCTAGAAATGGCCCGAAACCACCGAAACTCAGCCGAGACCCTCGAGACCTCAACCAAAACATACCAACACATCACATAACATCACACAAACATAGTCGACACTTCGAATCACCAAAAACAACGCAAATACACTAAAATCACATCGAATTCAAGCCTATGAACTTTCAAATTTCTAAATTCTACCAACGATGCCGAAACTATCAAAAACACATCCGATTGACCTGCAATTTTGCACACATATCCAAAATGACATTACAAACCTGTTCCAACTTCCAGAATTCCATTCCGGCCCCGATAGCCTATTTTCTACTGCCAACCAGAAATCGCCAAAAACTACCTTTCGCCAATTCAAGCATAATTCTACACCGGGCATCACAAAAATATTCCAAACACATTCCTAAGCCCCAAATTATCTAATGAAGCTATCCGAGCCATAAAATCCGCATTCCGAGGTCGTTTACCAATAAGTCAACTCTCAATTGACTTTCCCATTTTAAGGCTATTTTTAACACTAAATGGCTAAATTCTAACTACAACCATTCCGATTCCGAGCATACCAACTCTAACACATCAAGAACAGTATAACCAACCTATGACAAGTCAATTACAGTAATTGTTAATGCAAGTTCTACGTAATGACTAACCGGGTCGTTACACAAGGTCGTCCCAGCAATAAGTTGTACGAGGCAGATATGTCGAGTACTTGGAATTCAACATCAAACCAAGTCGGGCCCATTTGTAAGAAAAGATTGGTTTCCCCGATTGTGGCCCTTTGTGACCCATTGAACACATTCACGTTCATAGTCACTTCTCATATTTCATGCACACCTTTACCCAATCTTTTCAAAGTTGTCAGTGGACAGATGTTCAGACTTGAACATCCATCTATCAAGACCCTGACAATATATTTCTCCTTGCATTGTATCATGATGTGCAGTGCTAAGTTGTGGCTTAATCCCACTGGTGGAAATTCATGTTCATGGAAAGTAATCTTGTGGCTCTCCAGTACTTGCCCCACCATGTTAGCCATCTCCCCACTAGTGATATTGTTAGGTACGTAAGCTTCATTTAATACCTTCATCAAGGCATTTCTATGTGCCTCAGAATTCTGTAGTAATGATAGGATGGTCCCCTACATAATTCGTATCTGAGCAAGAGTTTTGTTCAGATGGTCCACTACAGAATATTCTCTCGCTTTCACCTTCCTCTAGAGATCATCTGGGTCGGTCACAATGATGGGTTGCTTTGAGGCAACTTCTTTACTTGTTCCTCCCAAGTTTTCGGGTGTGTATACTCTGCCAGTCCTGGTCATCCCTTGTGCTGCACCAGATTCTTCCATTTTTGCTTTTCCTTTCCTCCTGGCTTCTGCAACATAGTCCCAAAGTACGACATTGGACTTAAAGGATGGTATGGATGCTACCGTCTCAGTGAATGGTGTGGTTACTTCTACTTCAAACAAAGCAGGTGCAGATGTAGGTGTTGTTACTTCCACCTCGAATGGGGTTGGTGAGGCCACTTCAACTAGTGACTGTATGTAACGACCCAGCCGGCCGTTTTGTGTGTTGGGACTCCATTCCCGTGAATGACTCTTTCCATAGCGACTAATCGTGCCTTATGACTTGTGTGGGCAGGTAGTTCGAGATTCGGAAGTGAGTTGGCCAGTTCAGGAACACTTGGTTCCTGAAGGCTAGCCTTTTTGGCAAATTTTAGTTCCGAGCAACATTTTTAGCAAACGACCTCGGAATCGAGTTCTGACAGCTCCCGCAACTCCGGATGATGATTTCGGACTTGGGAGTGTGTTCGCCTCGGGTTTCTGATGACCCGGGAGTATTTCGGCACCTGAATTGGAATTCATGATTTCATGTGACTTGGAATTCAGCCTGGAATTGGACCTCGTGATATCATGGTCCGAATGGAATTCCAGAACTGGCAATAGTTCCGTATAGTCATTTATGACTTATCCGCAAAATTGGGGGTCATTCCGAGCAGTATAGACCCGTTCGGCGTATTGGTGAGCCATTGAAATTTTCTGGAAATCCTAAGTTTGAAACTAAGGGGTTTTGGAGGGTGATTTCTAGTTTGGATGATTTTTTTAGTGTTCTGGGAGCTCGAGCAAGTCCTTCATGTGATTCGGGACTTGTTGGTATAATTTGTCGAGGGCTCGGGTGGGCCCAGGGGTCTCCCAGACCCCGATCAGAGTCAAAAACGAGCAAAACTCATAGCTGTTGGGAATTTACTGGTGTGACCGCACCTGCGGTCCATGAGCCGCAGGCGCGAGGTTCGCACCAGCGGCCATCCCATCGCAGGCGTGGCTCTAGCCGCAGGGGCGACCCTCTTCTCACAGGCACGGACAAAAAGCCCGCAGGTGCGACCTTCCCAGGGGCCCAAGCCATCGCAGGTGCGGCCAATTTTCTGCAGGTGCGAGTCCGAACCTGCGATCCAAAGTCCGCAGGTGCGAGAATTTCCCCCAGTGCCCAGGCCTCTTTCCGCAGGAGCGGCCAATTTCTCGCAGGTGCGATTCCGCACCTGCGATTAAAAGGTCGCAGGTGCGGAAACTGCTGGGCAGTCCTATAAAAAGCCCAAGTCGTGAATTCTTTTCCCAAAAATCATATTTCCTCCATTGTTGACGACCCCAAGAGCTCCTGAACGGGTATTTCGGCCTAGAAACTCAGATAAGTGATTCCCTAACCCTCCGCATGTTAATTTCTTCAATTCTTTGGGAATTTCCTCTTCCAAATCCATAGAATTCATAAGAAATTGTTGGGGGAAGAAAGAGGGGTTTGATGAAAATGTGAATTCTGATTTTTGGGCCATTGAGGGATGATTAATTGAGTTAATCTTGATCCTTAGGCGACGTATAGCGCGTTTCTTCAAGAATTATAATTTTCCGGACGCCGAGGCTCGGAGTTGAATTTCCAAAGTACGTCAAGAATACGTTTTTGAGGAAATATTTGATAAATCCTCCTCGAATCTTCCTAAATTGATATAATTATGTGCTTTTGGCTAGTTGCGAGCCATCAAGGGTGATTCGGAGGTTTCGCGCATCTTGTTGATTGGTCCGTTGGCCGGAGGAGCACTTGTCCAGGTGAGTCTCCTTTCCAAACTTTGTAAGGGGGAAATGTCCCCTAGGCTCTTGACTATTAATTATGCTCGTTGAGGGGGCTACATACGTACCACGTGACAAGAGTCCGTACGTGGCATCTATACTGTATATCGGGTAGCCGTAGGACCCACGAGCATGTTCTAATTATTTGTTTGATATTATCTGATGTTTTGTACGAGTTATTATTGATATTTGATGAAATTGAGCTATGATAGCTGCGAATTAAATGTACATAATACTCAGATAAGAATTACGAACTTCATCAATTGAGTAATTGTGTTACTGCTGGTATATTTGATAAAGATCAAAGAATAAGTCTTGATAATGAGCTGTTGAGCTAAATGAAGGTGGTTAGAATTCCTTCTCGTACTTGAATTGTTCAATCATGATAATATTATGAGCAAAGAAGATAATATGATGAAAATCCTAACTTTGGCTATCAAGTGAGGTGTGAGTATCTGATCCCTTTGAGTGTGCGCGAGTTGGTACCACGGTGTCTACATATACACACATATATATGCATTCATGCAGTCGCATTCATGCATTCATGGCCCCCGAGTCATAGGTTTGATTCGTGATCGGGGAGAACTTATATTTTCGTTGCCCCTGAATCACAAGTTTGATTCGTGATCAGGGAGGAATTTCACTCATATTTTTACTTTCCCCTGAGTCACAGGTTTGATTCGTGATCAGGGAGGAATTTCACTCATATTTTTACTTTCCCCTGAGTCACAGGTTTGATTCGTGATCAAGGAGAATTATACTACTATTTTAATCGGCCCCCGAGTCACAGGCATGATTCGTGATCGGGGAGTGTTTTACTTTGCATAGTCAGCACACGAGTCGCAGGTATGATTTGCGATCGTGGGTAGCTTATCATTATCGAGTCAGCACACGAGTCGCAGGTATGATTCGCGATCGTGGGGAGCTTATCACTATCGAGTCAGTGCACGGGTCGCAGGTATGATTCGCGAACGTGTGGAGCTTTATGACCGAGTCAGTCCTTGTGACCCACCCTTATGACTTCGGCTAATAGTCTTGTCCGTGTCGGTTATATATATATATATATACGCATTGCATTCATCCGCATTTTCATTGAGTTGGGATCGTACGAGGGTGAGTTGAGAAATAACACAGAGTATTGGGAAGTGAACAATTGAGAATAAAGATAAGACATTTCGGATAATGAGAAAGAGAACAAGTAATATAACTATGAATAGCTTACAAAGAAAGACTATGTTTGAGATCAGTTACTGATTTGTTGCTTACATGTTCTTATACTTGATGTACTTTCTCATATGATTTATTGCTTAGCATGCATTTTATTTTATTATGTACTGGACCTTAGTGAGTATGTATTCTACCTCTCGTCACTACTCTTTACGAGTTTAGACGGGATACTCACTAGGTACATATGTTATTATATGTACTCATGCTGCACTTTCTTTCTTTTTCCGCACTTGACTGTGCAGGTATTGAGGCTGGTTCGTCTGTTCGTTCGTCAGCTGATAGGTACTGATTGTGGCGTCGCTCCTCACGGTGAGCTGTCTTCTTGGCGTTTTCCTGACAGCACCTCTGGAGCCTTCTAGTTTCATTTTGCTCAGTCTTTTGTTCCAGACTGCGGTGTGTATATTTTTGTATATGTATTTCTATTTTTATATCTATGTAGCTGCCCATAGACACTGTGACACTAGTCCTGGCACACACTTGTTGTAGTTATCGGGGTTGTATATGTATTGGGCCTAGCTGTGGTTCAGCTTGTTTCTACGGCCTTACCCCATGTTGTTATTGTATTCCGCATTTTCATTGTTATTGTTGTTCGTTGGCTTGCCTAACCTCGCCGTTAGGCGCCATCACGACCTGGACCGGTTTTGGGTCGTGACAGATTGGTATCAGAGCGCTTAGGTTCACATAGTCTCACAAGTCACGGGCAAACTCAGTAGAGTCCTGCGGATCGGTACGGAGACGTCTGTACTTATCTTCGGGAGGCTATAGAGTGTTAGGAAACTCCTTTTGTTCAGAATCTATCGTGCAGTTGGCCTTATACTCAATTTGTCCTTCTATTCTCTCACAGATGGTGAGAACGCGTACTTTTCATGATCCTGATTCGGGGGAGGCTGCTACCCCTGCCGCTCGAGGACGAGGTCGAGGCACCCGGGGTAGGGCTCCTGCTGGTAGGAGGGGGCGAGGGCATCCCAGAGCTACACCAGCTGCACTAGTGGATGATCAGTACATTGATGAGCACGAGGAGCTGCCTCCAGTAGCACCACCTCCAATGGACTTTATGACGGCACCAAGATTCCAGGAGGTCATGGGCCGCATGCTGAGATTCATGGACACGATGTCGCAGGCAGGCATCCTTCCATCAGATCCTGCCACCTCTCAGGCAGGAGGGGGAGTTCAGACCCCTACAGCTCAGACTACAGGACCGCAGCGCACTCCAGATAATCCGCCAGTTGTTAGGGCTCAGCCTGGGTTAGAGGCATCAGGATCCAGGCCAGTTCCGAGAGAGGATCAGCATAAGTTA
>ML294964.1:19220-34000 GCA_005239495.1 Nicotiana undulata | reverse complement strand
ATTAGCAACAAGGAGCCTAGGGGACATTTCCCACTTACAAAGTTTGGAAAGGAGACTCACCTGTACAAGTGCTCCTCCGGCCAACGGACCAATCGACACGACGCACGAATCCTCTGAATCACCCACGATGGCTCGCAACTAGCCAAAAGCACATAATTATATCAATTTAGGAAGATTCGAGGAGGATTTATCAAATATTTCCTCAAAAATGTATTCTTGACGTACTTTGGAAATTCAACTCCGAGCCTCGGCGTCCGAAAAATTATAATTCTTGAAGTAACGCGCTATACGTCGCATAAGGATCAAGATTAACTAAATTAATCATCCCTAAATGGCCCAAAAATCAGAATTCATATTAACATCAAACCCCTCTTTCTTTCCCCAACATTTCTTATGAATTTCCATGAATTAGGAAGAGGAAATTCTCAAAGAACGGAAGAATTGACATGCGGAGGGTTAAGGAATCACTTACCTGAGTTTCTAGGCAAAAATATCCGTTCTGGAGCTCTTGGGGTCGTCAACAATGGAGGAAATATGATTTTGGGAAAGAAATCACGACTTGGCCTTTTATTGGGACTGCCCAGCAGTTTCCGCACCTGCGACTTTTGGATCGCAGGTGCGGACTCGCACCTGCGGAAATTGGATCGCGCCTGCGGAAAATGGCCTGGGCACTGGGCAATTTCTCGCACCTGCGGGCTTTTGTCCGCGCCTACAGAGAATAGGCCGCTCCTGCGATGGCCTGGGCCCCTGGGGAAGGTCGCGCCTGCGGGCCTTTGTCCGCTCCTGCGGAGCCGCGCCTGCGGAGAGAAGGCCACTCCTACAGAAGGAGCCGCGCCTGCGGAGAGAAGGCCGCTCCTACAGAAGGAGCCGAACCTGCGAAGGGAATTCCGCTGGTGCGAACCTCGCGCCTGCGGCTCATGGACCGCAGGTGCGGTCACACCAGTAAATTCCCACCAGTAGTTCAATTGCTGGTTTTTGAACCCGGTCGGGGTCCGGGAGACCCCTGAGCCCACCCGAGCCCTCGACAAATTATACCAACAAGTCTCAAATCACATGAAGGACTTGCTCGAGCTCCCAGAACACTAAAAACATCACTCAAACCAAGAATCACTCTCCAAAACCCCTTAGATCAAACTTAGGATTTCGAGAAAAATTCAAATGGCTCATCCATACGCCGAACGGGTCTATACTGCTCGGAATGACCCCAAATTTTGCGGACAAGTCATAAATGACTATACGGAACTATTTACAGTTCCGGAATTCCATTCGGACCATGATATCACGAGGTTCAATTCCAGGCTGAATTCCAAATCACATGAAATCCTGAATTCCAATTCAGGTGTCGAAATATTCCCGGGTTATCAGAAACCCGAGGCGAACACACTCCCAAGTCCCAAATCATCATCTGAAGCTGCTGGATATGTCAGAACTCGATTCTGAGGTCGTTTGCTCAAAAGGCCGCTCGGAACCAAAATCAGCCAAATATGAACTGGCCAAATCACTTCTGAATCTCGAACTACCTGCCCACACAAGTCATAAGGCACGAGTAGTCGCTACGGAAAGAGTCATTCATGGGAACGAAGTCCTAACACACAAAACGACCGGCTGGGTCGTTACAGAACACATGCAACAAACCTCTTATTCTTGGTAAATATGAAGTCTGGAGGAAAATCATGGAGCTTGTAGCACTTATCAATAGTGTGCCCATGTTTCTTATATTACTTACAAGAAAGACTTGAGGTGGAAGTAGAACCCCTTTTTGAGTCAAAGTGTACCCTCTGATGGAATACTCTATGATTATTCATATGTCCAGTTGAAGCAGTAAATGAAGCAGAATCATTAGAGAATCTAGGAAGAGGAGCAATGGTATCATTTTGCTTCTTATCATGTTGAAGCATTGAATAAGCTTTGGTCGAAGAGGGGAGAGATGGCATCATCGGGATATTGCTTTTGCATGTGGTGTAGGATTCATTTAACCCCCTAAGGAATTGGTAAATGTTATGTTCTTCAAGGCAAAGCGCCACAAGAGAAAACTAGTCCTACATATGCAATACTAAGTTCATCCCAAAGACCCCTTAGTTTGGTAGAAGCAGTGGCAATGTCCAAAGACCCCTAGGAAGTAGCACTAACTTCCCTCTGAATCTGAATATACTTTGAGCCATTTGAGGTACCAAATCTTTCATTAATATTAACCCACATATCCTTAGCAATATCAAAACACATCGCGCTATTGGTTATATCCTTAGATAGTGAGTTTGTTATCCATGCAATGACTATGTCATTGCATCGTTTTCAGAATTGATAGTATGGGGAATGGAATTGAGGTTTTGGGACTCTACCAGTTATAAGTCCTAACTTGTTTTAGCAGAGAGCTCGGTCATCATGTTTTTACGCCAAATAACAAAACTACTACCATCAAAAGGTGGGGATACCAAGTGAGTACCAAGATTATCCAAGAGATGGATATAAAATGGGAAGGGGAAACATTAAATCCATCAAATTCATTAGCAGTAGAGGATGAACTAATTTCAGGTCTACCCATGAGAAAACCTTAATTAGGTATGTTTCACAAAATGCAGACGACAGACAGAATTTTGTCACTATTGAACGTGAAGAGAATTAATAGAAGGTATTATCGTCCTTCCTTGCAACCTAAAGAAGTAAGGCCTTGGAAATTAACCCAAAATCACGGCAACAAGCGTCCAATTATTAGAGCGTGAACCATCAGAAATCATAGACAACAACCAGAAATCACCGCACAAAGTTCTGGAGAAATTCCCCGCTAAAACATTGCAGAACTACCAAAAGTTGTATCGAAGCTAAATCGCACAAAATTCCATAGGAAAAAAATGAACATAAAGAAATGTGCAAAATCGATTCTAGGCTTTGATACCATGTTAATGTGCAAAAATCAACCCATAATTGTGAAAAAAATGAAATGAGTAAGAACCCAAAGTTGTGTGTGTGTGTGAGAGAGAGAGAGAGAGAGCAGCATGTGGAAATATATGATAAGAGGGAAAATTAATTTTCATTTATTTTCAAAAGGTTCTACTACATATATCTAGAGGAACTTTCAGAAGGTTCTACTACATATATCTTGAGGAATTTTCAGAAATCACTATTGTTTAGTGGATATTAACTTCTTATAGCTACCATATACATAATTACTTCATATAGCTACTATTCTGTTGTTACGGTAGTGCATTCGATGTATTCGCGTTGTTGTATTCATGAACACAACAGCAAAAAACACCTAGAAATCAAGGTAGTTCAGTTGTACGCGCATGTATTCACATGTATTCGCGCCATATAGCAGCAAAAAGCGCCTAAAATCAGACAAGTACAGTTGTACGTGCATGTATTCACATGTATTCGCGTTGTTGTATTCATGAATACAACAGTAAAAAGCGCTTAAAATCAGGGCAGTCCAACTGTACGCGCATGTATTCACATGTATTCGCATAATGTATTCATGAATACAGCAGCAAAAAGCGCCTAAAATCAGGTAATCCAGTTGTACGCGCGTGTATCACATGTATTCGCGATGTTGTATTTCATGAATACAATAGTAATAAACACCTAAAATCAGGGCAGTCCAGCTGTATGCGCATGTATTCACATGTATTTGCGTCATGTATTCATGAATACAGTAATGTATTCATGAATACAGTAACGGCAATCACCTTAAAAATAGGTATGTCTAGCTGTCTAAGAGAGAGGAAAAACATAAATAGTGTATTTCATGCCATATTTCATGGCTCAATTGTAGTATATACCATAAATACTTATTTTACTATAAAATATAAAAGGTAGCTATAGAAAATAATATTTTAAAATGATTTTAATTTATAATAAATAGGGTGTATACATTTCCTATAGAAGATAAAATTTTCATATATCTTTACCATACAAATGAAAATGCAATTGGATCATTAATAAAATTGGGCCAGGTATGTCTACAAAACAAAACAGGAAATTTTCATAGTTACTGAAGAATTCAAAAAATATTGAGACATTTTCGCTCCTATACCATATAGGAAATTATATTACTAAATATGTTTATGATTTGAAAATTACCCGCCATGTTAATAGTTTTTTTACAAAACAGATACAATGCATTAAATACAGAATCTTAGTAGATATAATCTTCCTATTTAGGCGCTAAAATTAAGGCAGTAAATATTCTTTCAGATAATTCATTAAATAAGGAATTATTATAGTATTAAAATTCCTTATTTAGGTGCGCTAATATTGGGGAATTAAAGATTCTTTCAGAAATTTTCAAACGCAAATCACGCTGTATTAATTTTCGTCTCTTTCTATTCAATGTACCCAGTTTGTAGATATTTTGTAGATAAATTGTAGATTATTTGTATTTTGATTGTAGATGCTTTGTTTTTTGTTTTCACAAATTAAAAATGACTAAAACTTCTACAAATCTTCTGCAAAAAACGCAATTATGTCGAAAATCCCAATTAAACTACAATCGAATGAGAATTGGGTGATACGATATTGAGATCTGTTTGACTTTGTAGTTTATTTTTAGTTTTTTTGTAGAATTTTTGTAGATGAATAGAAAATTTTGTAGTTATATTAAATGTAGTTATTATGATGTTTAGAATACAATTTGTCTACAAAAAAACTATACATTAACTACATTCTGGACACAATCTACAATTTAACTACAATTTAACTACAATTTATCTACAATTTCTGTAATATGTCTTCTTCTTCTTCTTCTTCTTCTTCTTCTTCTTCTTCTTCGAGATTCAATCTGAAAATCAGTCAAAACCAAGTCCCATCTTCACCAAAAACCCTCAAAATTGAGATATAAACTCCAAACCATATTCCCGATTATTTTCAACAACACCCAATCCAAACAAATAATGATTTTTGAAAACCCAAATTTGAATTCAAGCTTTCAAGCTTTTTAATGGCTGTCAATGGTGGATTTGAGAGAAGAAAAGATGAAGAACATATATATGATCGCCAATTTCTGAAAACGATGAAGAACAGAATGTAGCAATTTCGACTTGTTGAATCTCGAAGGTCTGAATTCTACAATTTGAAGAAGAAGGAAGGGAGAAGAGGAAGAAAGGGGAGGGGAAAACGGCTGGTTACAAATGATGGGGAGAGAGAAACGTGGGATATATGGACATCTTTAATTAAGGAGTAAAAACCTGCCCATTAATTATACCCCTTTAATTAAGGAGTAAAAAACTGTCCATTAATTATAATTCTAAATTAATTATGGTATAGATTTGGTAATTTGGTATACTAAATATAATTAAATCAAACCTTAAACATGGAGGGTGATAAGGTTTCATATATGGTAGGAATGTAAAACAATCTACAACTATTAATTAAATAACATATTCTACAACATAAACATAACAAATATTATACCCTCAAAAACGGTATATTCCCTATAAACTAGGAAACTGATTCTGAAAATATCCCATAACAATGCAATCTCCAATTAAAATACAGTCGTAATGCACAGAACAAGAAAAGGAAAGGAAAGAAAATCCTCAAGTAAACAGCAAAAAGACGAGAGCATACGGAGAGGTCGTGAGAATGTTGGAGATCTCTTCTTTGGCTTTTTTTGGAAACTCAGAATGTACTACTTTTCAAGCTCCCTACTTTCGTCAGTGCTTTCTTCATTATGCTTACCTTTTCAACCAAAAAATTCTTTGATTTTTTTTTTCTTTATAAGTACCTTAGGTATGAGTCTATATTACCTCAAATATATATATATATATATATATATATATATATATATATATATATATATATTATACACAACACAATATTTGTATATCTATATATTTGAAACAATGTTCACGCATATTATTTATATTATGTACATATAGTATACTTAATATATGTCACTAATATATGTTTTATATTTGGAATTATATATAATATAATCTATTTACATACGTATAGTATACATAATATATGTCATTTATATTAGCACTAACATATCACATTTATTATTTATAAATATTTGTATACTATATCAAATAGTATATGCTATTAGTATACTATAGCTATAGTACATATATTGTTGGTATATTAACAGTATATGGTAAATATAATATATGTATATATGTAATTTAGTAAAAGTAGTTGTAGAAAATTTAAATAAATCTTAAGAATATTATATTCTATGTAAATTTCTCAAACGGATATTATTCCGACTGACGCCCAGTGTTGTCAACAGGAACATGAACCTCGCACAATAAAAAATAATAAAAACAGATCAGCCAACTCCAAATAGAAGAAATGGAACTTTTTATCACTCGAGACGTAACATAAAACTTGGATTGGAGATAAAAACTGAGGAAACAATCACCTATTTTGCTATATAGAAGAGCTACAAGAATTACAGCGTGCATTGCAACGAAACGTTGTCTTTGAGAAGCACGTTCAAAACTTGCTATTCACAGGCAGAAATGATTCTTTTCCTGTAAGATGTTCATCGAAACAACAGGCAATAGAAGAAAGCTGCTACACCACCATTTATCCTTAGCCCACTACGGTGGTCCAAACAGCTAAAAAAGCTGCAAGCATCGGCCAACCCATAATCTTCAACTACTGGGTGGTTTGGATATTGTTACAGCCACTGTTTGGGGGTACTATATAAACACACGCCCAAAGGGACGAAACACTTGGGCACAAATTAGACCGTAGGAGTTAGGACCACAAGGACACTGGTCCAACCATCATACAATTTGCCTCTTCACTCGATGTTGACTAGCTTCGTATACATTTCTAATTTCCATATATTTTACATGTGAGATGGAAGAACCTGTAAAAAAAGGCAGAGGACTTTATACAAAACTTCCTATCAACTGCTGCAACCTAAAAAATCAATGTGTGTCTAAGAGAGTCTAAGGGCCATTTCTTGAAGAAGTGCCCGCTTCTGTGACGCATCAATCACTTGATTGGATTCCGCATTCTCAAGCACATCAGCAATTATTGCTGCTGCATGACCTAGAGGTTCTTCTGCTGCTCTCTTCAGCATGAAGGCCTGTAACAGCAGAGCAGGGAGAAATTACAGATTCTGTATTAGTTCAATAAATTTAACGTGAAAACCCATTCTCCCTCCCCCTCTCCCCACCCTTGGAAAAAAACAAAAGATACGCAAGTATAATTGACCTGTCCATGATGTGTTATTGTCAATGTGCATGGTTGCTGATACCAGGGTTCTCCATCTATTTGAACAGGAAATCCAGCAAAAAGTTGAATTTTGATCAATTGCCCTTGTGCAAGCCTCCGAGCTTTCGAAAGCCCCACCTGTTTGCAAGAGTAGTAACCTTATCACAAAAGAGTGAAATCAAAAAGTAGCTGAAAGATCAAATAGGCACATCATGCCAATAACCATCAAAAAGTGCTCTTCCAGTTATACAACTGCAGCAACTCTTGTCAGAGAATCACCAGATGTAATTACTGAACGTCTCTCCAGTAATGATATGAACACACAACATAGACAACTGCCTGAGGGCTGAGATGAAGCTACTTTAACACTCGTGAAAATTTTCCTCAACAAAAAAGAAACAGCCTCCACAGGACCATGAAAATTACTTTTGCTACATTAACGTCTCAGAAATCGTTTCCTATATACCTGAAGCTTCCCAAGATGCCAGGTCCCAGAAATGCTGACAACCTCCAGCATCTTGTCATGCATGGATTGCGGATCAAGATTGTCATAAGTTTCATCTTCATTCTGCCACAAGTCTACTCCACCCATGTAGCTTCCAATATTAGCTACGAGAACACCTTCTGCATCCTACAGATCAAGTCACAAAGTAATAACTCATCATTAAAGATCAATAATCTTTTAGTTGCTGAAGGTGGTTTTAAGACCGTGATGACTCGCTAAAATATCTTTAAGAAGAATATACAGAATTATCCGCCAAATTTTCCTTATAAACTTTTGCATCTTTAATCGTGATAGAATATTTCCTAGTATCTCTAGAGAGTTGATAGTATTATTGCAACTTCTATAAGAATGATGAGAGTTACTAAAAGATAGACTGCAGTAAGAATCACACATCAAATGACTAAAAGTAGATAATTCGAAGCAAAAATGTTTTTTCCACAAGAATAGTTAAGCTTTTTGTCACCACCTCAGGAACCTCCATCTCAACACCATCAACCTCCACTCTAACTTGCCATGGAAAATCTGCAAATGTCCGATCCATGATACTCTTAGCACCTTCTCTGGCATAAAGAACTTTGTTCATAAACTGCAGCATTTTGCAACCAAAAATAAAAAATAAAAAATCAGTCACAAATGCATATAAAATAGAAAGGAGACATACATGGAAGATAACTCTCAGTTACACCAAAAAAAAATTCCATACGTTCCTACAAACAAGAGATGTATGAATACATGGATGATGCAATTCATTTCACAAGTCAAAGCAAACTTTAAATTCTACGAACCTGTTTCTTTATCAAACCAAATTCACAAACCCAATTATCATGCTCCACATGATCATATAGAAGATGATCTGCATACCTGATTGTAGAACTTCTCGGGGTTTTCCTCCCTCATATTATGGATTTCTAATGCAACCTTTGCATCACAACCAACCCCTGGAACATCAATAACGAACACTCATCAAATTTGTAACCAAAAAATATTAGAATTGAAAAAAACAGTGGAAAAATGAGATGATGATCATAACATTCAGCAGTACAGCAAACTTAATATATCATCTGCCGTCCACAGAAGAACAGTTACCATACCAAGGTAGTTGTTCAAGAACTTCGGGGCTTGAAGCAGCTTGCCTTGTTGGTCTAAGATAGAAACTTTCCATCGATCAAGGATAGTTACTGCAGCTTGTTCTATATCATGCAAAAGTGTGCAGAGACCACCTTGTCTCTCTACAGAACCCAAGCCACCTCCCCAGGAAAGAACTCGAGCCAAATCATTTCCTGTCCCAGCAGGGAGTATTGCCACTGGTGGAGGAGAAACATAGTTTTGTTTATCTACGGCATTCAAAACCCAGCCTACAGTACCATCACCTCCACATACAAGAACCCGGAAGTGAGGCACCCTTCTAAAAAGATGCAGACCAACTTCGGGCCCTTCGGTTGAACTCAACTCAAAGACCTATTAGCATATCCATGGAAAATCAGATCAACACACTGGCTTGCTGGCAAAAACATTCATGAATCTACTGAAAAAGCTGGACCACAAAAAAAGCCTTTAAACAGAAAAGACTAGACATCTTTGATGATGTTCATAAGGCATATAATCAAGTAGCATAAAAAGGATAGCACTCCGCCGCACCGAAAACCTGTAAAGGGATAATGTATTTATCTATCACCATATTTGTTCCTCCACCTGATAGAGATCTGCCTAAGTCAAATTTACAACATTCACCAGAATACAAACAACAACAACCACCCAGTATAATCCCACAAATGGGTTCTAGGGAGGGTAGGATGTACGCAGCCTTAGCCCTACCCTGGGAGGGCAGAGAGACTATTTCCAATAGACCCTCAGCTAAAGAAGGTGAGAGAAACCCTGGTAGCAAGTAATGGCAAGACAAATTAGAAAACTAAATCGAAAATAGCATCAGTCATCAGAGAATATGAAAGGGGTACCGATAGCAAGTAATAGCAAGATAACATATTTAGAAAACTAATTCCAAGGAAGCAAAAGAGAATATGAACGAAGTACTACTAGCAACTGCGGAATTACCGATGGCAAGTAACAACGGAACAGACATGCGAATATAGCAAGGGAATATTTAGCGGTATATTTACAATTATCCAAGGGAATGTGTTACAACACTTTCAAAAGCCTGGGAAAAAAAGCATGTTGGCAGATAAAATAAGGCTCATAGAATCATTTTAGCAGCTACAAGCGCAAGCCCTCTAAGCCATTTAAAGGACAGGTGAATTAACTATGGTAACATTCCTCAAAATGTAACTGTAGCACTGATTCACACATTACTACCCATAGATAAATAGAGAGAGCAAGAATTATTCACAAGATGGATGCTAAAAGAACAGTGAGTAGCTAAGGAGCTGCACCTCACCTGCACTGGGTTTAATAAAAGGTTTAACCGCTGCCTAAGTGAATCTCCTTGTTGAGCTCCACTTTTCTTGTTTATAAAAACTAGCAAAGGCCTGGCATCTGGAGGCAAATCAGTCAATTCATATTTCTGCATTATCCCTATTAATTGAGATTCATCCTTCTGATTAATGGATGAACTCCTCTTGAAGCTGGGTATAGATATCATCTTTTTCACACCACTGTCTTGCTGCTGATCCACACCCTCTCTATTTACACAGCCATTGCAGTTTTCTTCTATTCTACAATTACCATTTACTTGATGACTATCAGCAGTGCTTTCAGCAGTTGTGTCCCCAGTAACATCACCATTGCTTGTCTCTGCAGAGGTCCCGTTCCCATGTTTCTCATTACTGTGTTTGTATTTCTTGCTTTGGCTCATTATACTAGCACGTACTGAAGATGCAATCTCATTGGCCCCTTGTGTGATAGAACTCAGCAGTCCGCCCGAAGAAGTCCTGTTAAGCTCTTTCACATAAAGTGGCGATAGAATAAGCCTTCTGAAAGGGCCCAAGTCACAAATATCACCAGTTTCGTTGAACATATTGGCATGACAATCAACATGAACTAGACGCTGACACCACAGGCAACACCATATAGGGGACCCACCAAGAAATGAACTACTGCATGGCTCTTCACAGTAGCTGCAGAAATAAGATTCATCAGGTTGATCAGCTACCTCTGTCCAGCGCACTGCCCACTGATGTACCACATTAGGGTATCCAAACATAGATACACATTTGCAATCCTTGTGAGCACTCGACGAGCAACTCAGATGAGCTGCCGCGCCACATATGCTGCAACGATTAAAGAAACTTTCCGAAGCCACAATTGGGCCAAGAGTCTGAGATGGAGAAATGGACTTTAAACAGACGCAACAATTAAAACTTTTCCCTCGAGAAACAGTTTCTAAAGCCCAAGTATGAGGAGCCACAGGGACCTTATTCCTTGTTTTCGGGTTTTTCTTTGATCTGGCTATGGCTTTCATCCAACTACCATTTGTGTTCCTTCTCCACTGGAAAGCTGTGTAAAGTATAGTTAAAATTCCAACTAAACCAGCAATGACACAGGAGACAATGAACAGAGGGGATTCCGCCATCTCAGAAGGATTTTTGCTGATCCAGCTAAGAAGTGGAAGCTCTGATTCTCTATAGTCTTCCATATTAAAATTCTATAATTCCATACTTAGTACACAAATACAGGTATGTCAGTATAATTAAGAACCTAGGCAAGCATTAGGCTAAGAATAACAGCACCATTCACCTCCTCCACAAACACAGCCACAATCTAAAGCCAAGCTGGTGTTAGTATCCTATGTTGGGTTTCGTTTTACCCCTAATATGCCATATATTGTAGCTTACTACTTCGAAACCTTTGTCTAAAGATGATGATACTTCAGTTCAACTCATCCTTGAAATCCTACTTATTCACTTTGATCCTGGAAGGGCCTTAAACCATTGAATCAACACAGTAAGAAACAAAAATGACCTGCAAATATGAGAATAAAATTTATATCAGACAAGCGCCCAGAAATATCCCACTAAACCGTGGCTGAATTCTTCTAATGTTAACCTAATTTTAGCCAAGGAAAGAATAAATTGAACATGTATACAGTATACATTTACCTAACATTAAACAGAAAGTAAAACTATTATACTGCATAAATGTTATACAAGTTAAAATATACTACTTCATATGCCACTTTTTGCACAGGGAAACAACTATCATTCCCATTGAGTCAAGAACAATGTACTTGCTTCTCGAATTAAATCGTTTGATAAAACAACTTTTAAACGAAGTCTCTTGGAAATGGAAGCAAAACAAAATAATTAGTTAAACTGGTATTATAAACGACAATCACGAAATGGCTCAAAAGTCAAAACTCATTTTGAAAGGAAGGACGAAGAAAGTGACGTGATCATAGTTCGTGAATAACAAGTCAATCAAATCAACAAAACCATTACAAATTGGTAGTTAATAATCTTACCGTGTTTAACAAAATTAAAAGAGAGATCGTTAGTCGCGTCCTCTGTTTGATTCTGCAACAGAGGAGTAGTTGCAAAACCCTAGGCCAAGAAGAAAATGGAGAATCGAAGCAAAGTAGAGCGAAGAAAGCAAAAGCAAAAGCCAAAGCCCAAATCTGCTCTGCTCTTTTGCTTTAATCAAATGGAGAATTTAATCCTTGTTTTATCTTCTTCTTTTTTCCCTCTGTCGACAGTTATTAAAGTGCGTTAGGCAACGGCTTAATTATGATTTTATGTTACATCTAGAGGAGGGGCGACGCTTCGGAGATAGTACACGTGGAGCGATTCTTTATTCTCATAGGGCCCATTCTCATAGTGTATATTGGAGTGGGCCCTACACAAACACAATCGGATTTATACTGAAGCAAACGTCGGATACACCTAATGATATGGTAGTGAGCTTTCTTGCCATTGCCCAATTGCCAATAAATATTTTTGATAAATACATATTTTTAGTCGTTTTGAAAAATAATAATTGAAAAAACACACAATTTTTAAATATTTATGAATAATATACATTATTACTATATATAATAAGTGAAGGCAGGCTTTTTGGTAATAATACGACTAAGGACTTTTTGGTAATTCTCTTAGCTTTGGATTGTACATACGTCATTTTTTGCGTCTCTGGTTCATAAAGTAGTCGTCACTTTTTTCGGCCCTTATTAGAAAAAGTAAATCGTTCCCTTTCTTTCTTCCATGAGATTCTAAACATCGAAATCGCCGTCTTCATTCACCTTTCAATTATACTTCCTTATCTCTATCTCCTTCATTGGAGTTGATGGACTGATGTTTTCTAATGTTGAATTTCGGTGTTTTGCATCTACTTTGGAGAAAAAACTCAGTGATATATCAACTGCGAAATAAAATCAAAAGTGAGGGCAAGTTTCTAACTTCTGTGATTCCACGTGTTAGTTTTGGAATTCACCTGAAACATTGGCTTTTTAATTGTGAATTTTATAAGCAAATTTCTCACACTCTCTCTATGCTTATTCCTATGCTTTTCTCTGTTCTTTGCCAACTCTATTTCTCTAAATGGTGGGTTGTTGTGATGATTCAAAAAGTCATCCCTTATTTTTATGTCAAAACGGTGTTCCGAAGCCTTAAAAACCTTATTTTTATCTCACCTCGTTTTGCGTGCGCAGTCCGACGTATAGTCGGGAAGTCTTTATGTGAAAAACTGATAAAATGCTAGTTTTTGCCTTAAAATTTTAATATAAGTTAGACTTCGGTCAACATTTTGGATAAACAGACCCGGACCCGTGATTTGACGGTCCCGGAGGGTCCGTAGGAAAATATGGGACTTAGACGTATGCCCGGAATTGAATTCCGAAATTCCAAACCCGAGAAATGAATTTTTGAAAGAAATTATTTTCTGAAAATATTAAGGATCTTAGAAATTTGATTATATTTGAAATTTATGGTATCAGGCCCGTATTTTGGTTCCGGAGCCCGGTACAGATTCAATATGATTATTACGATATGTCTGTAAAATTTGGTAAGAAACAGAAGTCGTTTGTCGTGTTTCGGACCGGTAGTTGTCAAATTTGATACTTTGGAAGTTTTGGAAATTTTTTTTGATTTGAGGGCTAAATTCATTGTTTAAGATGTTATTTTGGCGATTTGTTATTTCCGTATTTGACATTTATTTCCCCAGCATGTTCCCCTTTTTTTCCTTGTACTCAGTTGTTTACTTCATGTTATTATTATTCCTCCGAATATTATTAAATTGCACAGGTGGTTTCGGTTGTCGTGTCCTAGCCTCGTCACTACTTCGCCGAGGTTAGACTCGGCACTTACTCAATACATGGGGTCGGTTGTACTGATGCTACACTCTAGACATCTTTGTTGTGCAGATCCCGATATAGGACCCTACGAGCATTAGAGCGAGGAGGTTGCCTTCAGTCCACGTGGAGACACCGTGGTAGTCCTGTTGGCGTCCGCTGGTGTCGACCCAAGTCACTACATAGTTTTGAAGATTGACAAATGTCTGACCAGTTGAACCAGGTCCATCAAAGCACACATACTTGAATTGAATGGCTGGCACATAAACCGTATATGCATAGGAGATAAATGTGATTGTGAAGAACCAATGAACCAAGAGATTGTCTCCTAATGCGAAAAGGTTGAAAACTGATAAAGAGGATAGAAGTTGAATTCAGCAAGGATAGTAACAAAGGAAGGAAGTTCAGTTTAATTCGAACTCTTTCTCCCAGGAAGAGTTGAACTAGAATTGAACGACAAACTCAACTACTGACTCTATAAATACTTGAAGTATTCCATCTGAAATTTGAGACGCACAAAGGCAGAATTGAATCAAGAGCTGAAAGCAAAATTCCCAGAGGTTTTGCGAGCAGAATTACTGTGCGATACAAAGGCTACAGATAAGCTAGAAGAACCAGTTTCATTGTTTGTGTATTGAGTCTAGTATATATATAAGTACTTTTTAACGAGCAAAAAACTAATTGTAGTCCATCGACCAATTATGTATAATGTCCTAAATGTATTCTTCAAATTCAATTACGAGATAAAAATAAATTCAATTAGTAAAAAGGTTCGGGTAAGTGTGACATATATTTTCGCTCAAGTCCTAAATATTCTTATAAGGGGATTTTTTTGGTGGTGGTGCCGTGGTGGTGGCGGTGGTGGGTGGGCCGGGG
>ML294964.1:0-19200 GCA_005239495.1 Nicotiana undulata | reverse complement strand
GGGGGGGGGGGGGGGGGGGGGGGGGGGGGGGGGGGGGGGGGGGGGGGGGGGGGGGGGGGGGGGGGGGGGGGGGGGGGGGGGGGGGGGGGGGGGGGGGGTTCCTGAAGAGTAAAGTCAATGGTTTAGAGGTTACAATTCGAACATTATGCATGGAACCATATCAAAATAGAGAGTACATTTATCTCGGATACGAGTATTTCTTTTGCTTTTTCACATTGTTTATTTTACAATTGCGAAGAAAAAAGCGGTAACAGAAACCAAAACTAGAGTAAAGCGTTCCATATGAGGTCACAGCGATAGAATAACATTGCCCGCATGACTCAGTAGGTCTATTCAAAACATCATCATCTTTTTGTTTTTTGTTTTTCATTAGCTATCCACGGAAGGAGTACAGTTTAGATAACATCAAAGAAGTGTATGTTAAGACTGAAGGGTACCAATTAAAAGATCTTGAAACAAAGTCGCAAAAGTGAGGGTGGCAGTAGGGGAAAGTGGAGAGCATTAAAATATTTTGTGCATCCAAGGAAAATAAATTAGTAGAAGTTACCGCATATTAAAATTTGGGATTTACTGTGTGGCGTAAGGCTTTACATCAGTAGGCGGGCTTTCAAATTGCAATACTGGGCTTTCTGAGTGCACAACCAAATAGCTTAGGGGAACAATCTTAGCTGCGCCTTGTAAGCAAGTAACGTCATATTTCTCCACGACTTCGTTTCTTAGTGTAACTTCATGTTATCTTTTAGGCCCGTATAAGGCAATTGTACAATAGACAGAAGAGAATAGGCACATGTACAATCAGTCTAAAGGGTGAAACCTAGACTACAACCTGGAGTAACAATACGATTCAGGTGTTACCTCTTCTCGTGTCGCTTCTAGGCCACTGATATCTTCTAATTAGGAAAAGTAATTTATATTGTAATTGTCCGAGCAGGGAAAAATTTGAAAATACGTTTGACATAATACAAATAAAGTATAAATTATTTACACTATTAATGTAAGCTTTTATACAATCAATTTACCTAGCATTACAAATATACTTTTATAGTAAAATAACCTAGCTTGCCATCACAATTTAAATTAGACTTATAGTGGAATTTTTCTGTACTTTTGCAGTGCATAAAACTCAGATCCTTTCAAAATAAGAAAGATTGTCAGCATGTCTAAATATAGAGTACGAGTTTAGCTAGTTGAAAATGAAAATTAGCTTACTGTTTTAGCAAAATATTTTCCTCCATATAAAACACCCTTAACGAAAATAAGAATGTTATGCTCAAATAGAGGGCAGGCCCAAGTAACATGTTAAAGTACTGAAAGGACAAAACTAGCATACTGATGCAAAAAGAATCCCATGATAATAAGAAAAAAGGGCAAAACATGCAGAAAATTGATTCGACAACACCCTACATCTATATGGTCCACGCTGAAATTATAAGTTTGAAGCAACTCATGTATTCATAATAACGCTTGCTTTCATCTCTCTTAAATGGCAACAGCAATTCTTCCAGCAACTTGGTCAAGATCTCTCTGGCCATTGGATGTGATTCTCCTTCCACTGAAAAAAAGGAGTAACAAACATCAAACAGTAATTCTTCTATAAGTATCAGAAAGATAATAAGTGGCAGCAGCTTGACACTTAATCTCAACTCAGAGATGATTCCTTCCAACCCCCTTTTTTAATTTTACGCCTATTTCTCAGGATATTTCATAATCTAGTGACGAGGATCTATCGGGAACAGCCTCTCTAGGGTAAGGTGGGGTAGGGGTAAAGTCTGTATACGCAGTGTGTCCAAACCCCACTTGTGGGATTATAATGGATTGTGCACATAAATTTTACTGCCTATTTCTCAGGATATTTCATATTCTAGTGACGAGGATCTATCGGAAACCGCCTCTCTACCCCAAGGTAGGGGTAAGATGGGGTAGGGGTAAGGTATGCATACACTAAGCCCAAACCCCACTTGTGGGATTATAATGGATTGTGCACATAAAGCATCAGTACAAAATATGGTGTTAGGGGAACTACATAAGCTAAATTCGAATAGCAAAGACTCCAAAATCAGAGAAACAACTATTATTCTCATGTTGCATTCCCCATTTCAATCAAATAACATTTCCATAATGAGAAGTCAATCCCAGGAGTTTTTCCTACGCAACTGAATTCCGACCCTACAATTTGAAAGATGCAATTTGAATGTGACAAGAATACTTACCCCTTGGGATCAAAGTCAATGATGTTCATGTTCTGCAATTGCTGAAGGATGTTGCGAGCAACTGAACCACTGCTCTTGCAGAAATGACGTGGGCGGCTTCCATTCCTCTGGTTACCACCATAAATTCTTCGGAATCCACCAACACCAAGACCTCCTCTCAGATAGATCTTCCTTGCCATGGAAGCTGTCCATACAATACAAAACAGAATGGAAGAGAAGTTAGGAACAGTAATGCTTTAGTCGCATAATTTTCTTCTTCAATGTGAGGAGAAAAAGGAAATACATACCAGCTCTAATGTAGTACCAATCAGGGTCGTATGGGGCAAGCTCTTTCAGTTTACCAGTCTTGACAATGTCAGTCCACTCAGGAAGCTCCATCTATAGCAATGAAATTTAATAATAAGCAAGCAAATAAGACAACTGTGTTTTTATCTCACATCCAAACCAAATCACAGCAGCAAGCTTGCCTAAACTAAACAAAAAGGAGGGGGTCAAATAGACAGCCTACTATATAGAAAAGGGCAGACAGGCACTCTCCCTATTGATCATAATGCATAATAGCTTAAAACTGAGATATCACACAACTTTTGACCTAACATAAAGCTATCTCATTCTATCACCTCAGACTACATACTCTAAACAGAGGCGGATATAGGATTTAAGTTCTATGGGTTCAATTTGTAAAGTTTTTAGCATCCGCCTCAGACTCTAAATGAGTGTAAACAATATATAAACGGAATGTATGTAAAATGAATAAAATATGGCAACAGATTCTAGTACACACCAAAATAGTAGCTTTCGGTCTTTAACAGGATCTAGCAGACAAATGTTGTCTCAATTAAGAGTGTACGGTTATGTTATTTTTATGCTAGACATAACAGCTTGCAGACCAATGTCCATAGTCATGTACAATCATGAATAGATTGGACTACTATGCCAATCAAACTTCTACAGCTATAATACCTATTACCGAACACTAGAAAATACACTGAAAGGACATCCTAGCCAGAAGTATACAAGTAAACCACACATAAAACAGACACGATAGAATATCAATGATCCGATTGAAAGCATACACGCAAATAAGAAGCAGAAAGTACTCCATCAGATAAATTTGACTAGAGAAACTTTACACTACGGAGATAAATTTGACTAGATAAACTTTACACTACGGAGAAATGGATATATCTATTGTTTACAAAGAGAAGTGGATTTGAGAGAAGACTGATATAGAGAGAAAGAGACCTTGCCGGAACGCTTGAGGTGAGCGGCGTAAGCCTTGACGAACTCGTGAGGTGAAACATCCTTCACATTTCTCGCTGGCTCCATTTTTTGGCTCTGCTGCTACTGCGGCGCCTGTGCGTCTCTCTCCTACGAGTTGCAGCAAGGGTTTGTAAGTTAACAAGAAGGATGCTAGGGTTTATATTTGTGAAACATCGATCATAAAGGGCCTCCCTGTTTTATAATAAGCCCATAATACTCGGGCTTCACGAAAGAAAGCCCAATAACCTCGTTTTATCTATAACATTGGTCAGTTTATATGGGCTACACCTAAGAAAAAGCCCAATATCTGATGTTAGGGGGAAATGACAGAAATAGGACGTTTCGGTGAAACTATTGATCTTTTGAAATCGGTAATTAAAATTTGGGAAAAAGTCTCATGTCATAATTTAAATGTTCGCTCGCCAGGATATTTCACGAACGCCAGAATTTTAAAGCACGTAACAGTTATGATGATTGCAAGATTTTGCCACAAATCTTGAATTTATCAAAAGATTTTAGTATTATGATCGAAAATTTTAGTGATCGTCATAATTAATGGTGCTTTAAAGTTCTGACGCTGAAATTCTGGTGATGCTCAAAAGTTTTGGTGCTTCAAAATTCTATTGAGTGTGTTTTAAAATTCCGACGCGAAAATATTTCGTTAAAAATTTGAGAAACAATAGTTTGAAAAATGTCTATCCAGTGAAATTAATAGGTTTACATATCCAAAACATAAAATTCCTTGGCGAGATTGCGTAATCCTTGAAATTTATATCCAGAGCATAAAGCAGTGAGCGCTGCAACTCTGTCTTTTAGGTATTTCACATTCACGTGAAACAATGGTATTAAATATTGAGAAATCAGAATTGAGGTTATCCTATCATCCTTTATTCAATTTGTTGAAATAATTTTTTAACTCTCAAGAATATAAATAGAAAATACAGTAAAAAAGAAGAAAGACAAGCTTAAAACATAGTATATTGAGAAATGTCTTCTTTTTTAATTTTCTCAATTTTCTTTTCTTCCTTTATGGTTATATATTTGCTTTAATTTGAAGTAGTCGCTTGAAAAGATTAAGTATATGCATGCAATAAGGAAAAGTTGGAAGAAATAAGTTAATTTTGTTACAAAAAACAGAACAAAAATAAGATAACACACGAAGAGCAAACTTGTTCATTTCTAGGTTATAGAATAATTTTGCCCCCGTAAATACGTTAAAGAGGTCATTTGCATTTTGCAGTACTGGAAACTTGTTAAAGAGGTAATTGCAGTATTCGATGTTCTCAAACAAATCAATATCCTCCCTCCCCCCAACCCCCCAACCCCCAACCCCTTATTGATCTTTCATTACTGATCATCATAAAAAAATCATGAATATTATATCAATTGTTTTACTTTATGTTAGTATATTAGTATTTTATTATGAAAATATAATATGCCATAACTCTCATAACTTTCACTACTCCATAATATAGAAAATTACTTTAACTCTTTTGTAGTTCTTCTTCCATGTTCTAGCACTAATTATGTAATAATTTAATCATTATCTCATGTTTTCTATGATTTCATAACTTATTACCCTACTTTCTTCCAATTTAATTCAAGAAAGAATTCATACATCTATAAATAGGAGTTTTTCTTCCATAATGCGGTGTGAAAAAATAATTGTAAAATATTTCAATAAAGTGAGGTTAAACCTGTGAAAGAAAAACAAGAGAGTTTTTTACTTTTGTTGAAGGAAGGTGTTCATCTTGGTGGAGCTTTGGACTCAACAACTTGTTCAGAGTTTGTTCGAGTCATACGACGTGATCGGACTGTTGTGTCCTGGGAGAGACAAGTCAAGAGGATTATTGCTCGACCAGTTAAGACTTTGTTGCAGTGGGTTTGAATCTCCTTAAAGAGAGTGAGATATCCATGCTTCAGCCTGAAGAAAGTTTTATTTTCTTCATTTTATTTTTCAACTGTAATTGTATTTCACCAACAATTTTGTCACGACCCGGAATTCCCACATTCGGGACCGTGATGGTGCCGAACATTTCACTTGCTACTTGCTAGGCAAGCCAACGTTGGAGGATCTTTAAGCCAATTTTAATCAATTTCAATAAGTAAAATCAATTAAGCTGAAATGAAACTAAAATTGAGTGTGGAATAACATAAAACCCAATAATATCTAAGTACAACCCGGATCTAGAGTCACAATTCACGAGCTTCTAGAGTCTCTACAAACAAGGTTTGAAATAAATACAACTTTCTTGAACGAAAAGAGCAGTAAAATAGGAGAAATGGAAGGGGGCTTCAAGTTCTGCGAATGCCAACAGATCTACCTCGAGTCTCCAAAAGCAAACCCAAGCTGAAATGCCTCAGGGGCAGCTGGGCCTGGTACTCAAATATGCACAAGAAGTGCAGAGTGTAGTATGAGTACAACCGGCTCAATGTGCTCCGTAAGTGTCGAGCCTAACCTCAACAAGGTAGTGGCAAGGCAATGACGAGACACCCACGTAAAATTAACTTGAACAGATAACAATATACGTGCATGATAACAACAAATAAAAGCTAAACATGTGATTTTGGGAGAGGACATGCGAAAGAGGGCACAAGATATGATAAATAAAGTAGGGAATGATAATGAGAAACAATCAATAAGCCTTTAACCAGCAAAACGAGTAAACATAATGAACAAAACTGTACGGCATCACCCTTCGTGCTTTTACTCTCAACCTCACTATGAAACAATAATAACGACACGACATCACTTTTCGTGTTTTTACTCTCACTTTCATCATAAATCAATAGATATAGCATGTCATCACCCTTCGTACATTAATATTCACAAATATGGCACGACATCACCCTTCGTGCATTAATACCCACATAGGGCACGTCATCACCCTTCGTGCATTAACACTCTCCCTTACTATGTAACAATGAACATATAAAAAGGGAAGATAGAATAAGCAAGAACAAGCCTTACGTCAACAATGATTCCACAATACTAACCTCAACTTCAGAAACAATACTCAATCATCTCATATAGCTCATAAATTTGAAAAGGACGATCAATTTAGTAATTAACTAGTCTGAGCATGGATATCATGATCTAAGAAAGAAATAAAACACAAGAAACAAGTCTCACTCGCATGCTTTGACCCAACAACAACGCATAAGTACTCTTCACCTCACATATACGTTATACCCATCATCTAAACATGTAGAAAATAGGCAAACAAGTCTTAATCCCTCGAGTTAAGGTTAACGACAACACTTACCTCGCTCCAAAGACCAACTCAAAGCTCAACAACAGCTTTGCCTTTCGAACAAGCTTCCGAACCAACCAAATCTAGCACATTACCAACCAAACAATTTAAAATAAGCCTTAGGAACTACCCACGAATGAAAATGGTTCAATTTAGGTCATTATTGGGAAAGTCAACAAAAGTCAACTCCCGGTCGCGCTTGGTCAAAACCCAAAATTCGGACCAAAACGGGATTACCCATTCACCTCCGAGCCCGGTTATGTAATTTGTTTCAAAATCCAACCTCAATTTGGTGTCCAAATTTCAATTTTACAAAAATCCATAATTCTACTCAAACCTCAATTTCCACCATGAAAATCCTAGATTTTAGGTTGAATTCTTATGAAATGTAATGAAAGATTGAAATAAAATAGGTTAGAATCACTTACCAAGTAATTGAGGAAGAAGTGCTCTTGGGAAAATCGCCTTTATGGTTCTCTAGGTTTGAAAATTTGAAGAAATGAGAGAAATATGTCTAACTCAATTTTTGACCAGTTGCAGATGTCGCAATTGCAACCTGGGGTTCACAATTGCAAACCCGCAAATGCGAGGTTTTCTTTGCAAATGCGAAGTCCCCACATTTCTGCTATCATCGCAGTTGCGATGATTTGTTCGCAATTGCGAATAGTGGCCATCTCACAAATACAATCATTTGATCGCAAATGCAAACACTGTCCCCCAGTTCCACTTCACAATTGCGAAGAGTATGGTCGCGAATGTGAACCTGTGGTGCACAACTATTCTTCGCAATTGCAAGGAAATAGCTCGCAATTGCAAACCTGGCCGGAGTTCTGCAGCGTCGCAAATGGAAGGCCTGACCTCGCAATTGTGAGGTCTAAGTCCTACACTAGAACTAAAGCACACTAGCTATATTTTCTATGTCCAAACCACTCTGTAGCCTATCCGAAACTCACCCGAGCTCTCGGGGTTCTAAACCAAACATGCACACAAGTCCAAAACATCATACGAACTTGCTCGCGTGATCAATTCACCAAAATAACATCCAAAACTCTTAATCAGACACCAAAATCAAATGAATTTTCAAGAAAACTTTAGAAATGCTAATTTAACAATCGGACGTCTGAATCACGTCAAACAAACTTTGTTTCTCACCAAATTTGACAAGCAAGTCATAAATATAGTAATGTACCTATACTGGATTTCAGAACTAAAATACAAACCCGATATAAATAAAGTCAAACATTGGTCAAACTTTTAGATTCACTAAGCCTTCAAACTTCAATTTTTCAACAAAATACGAAACTCTAGTTAGGGACCCCCGAATTCGATTCCGGATATACGCCCAAGTCCCAAATCACGATACGGACTCATTAAGACCATCAAACATAGATCCGAGTCCGTTTGCTCAAAACATTGATCGAAGTCAAACCAAATTGATTTTTAAGGCAAAATGTCATATTTTATCAATTTTTAATATAAAAGCCTTTTAGAAAAATATCTGGACTGCACATGCAAATCGAGGGAGGTTAAAATGAGGTATTTAAGGTTTCAAAATACGAAATTAGAGTTTAAAACTCTAGATGACCTATCGGGGGTCATCACAAATTTTAAGGAGATTCATTGTGGCTAAAGTTGAAAAAGCCGCATATATCAAGGCGGGAGATCTCAACAAGCCATTATGTTTCGACGGTACTCATTTCAAGAGATGGAAGGGTAGAGTACTTTTTGAGTCTTCTCAATGTTTCTTACATTTTAACTGAGAAGAATCTAAGCAAAGTAAACAACTCCTCCATGAATAATGATGAGCTAATTGCCCTTCAAGAAAAAAAATAAAAAATACATTGATGATTCATTCAAGTGTCGTTATTATCTTCTTAATTGTCAATTTGATAATTTTTATGATTATTATGATACAACTTACTCTATTTCAAAGAGAATTTGGAAAGCACTGCAAAGTAAGTATGATACCGAGGAGACAGGTGCGAAACAAATATGCTGCTAGTAGTTTTTTCATTTTCAAATGGTGGACAATAAATCTGTAGTTGAACAAGCTCAAGACTTCATAATGATTGTTGGAGAGCTCAGGTACGAGGATATTAAAAATGGAGACAACCTTATTGTTTGTGGCATAATAGATAAACTTCCACCTTCATGAAAGGAATTTCAAAAAATCGTATATGTGCCACAAACAAAAGAAAACTTCACCTGAGACGTTGATATGCGGATTCGCATGGAAGTTGAGGCAAGAGACCAAGATGCACTTATGAATCGGAGGAGAGTTGTGATGACCCAAAAGGTCATCCCGTGATATTTTAATTAAAACTGTATTGCGAGGCCCTAAAAGCCTCCTTTAATCTCACATCGATGTGTGTGCGCAGGCCGGGCGCGTAGCCGGGAAGCCTTTATGTGGAAAATTGATAAAATGGTGAATTTATAATAATTATTTGAATAAAGTTGACTTTGGTTAATATTTTTGGTAAACGAACTCGGACCCGTGATTTGACGGTCCCGGAGGGTCCGTAGGAAAATATGGGACTTGGGATTATGCCCGTAATCGAATTCCGAGGTCCCAAGTCCGAGAAATGAATTTTTAAAGAAAACTATTTTTTGAAAAATATAAAGGTTTTTGAAAATGAGAATTGATGTGAAATATGTGTTATCGGGCCCGTATTATGGTTCCGGAGCCCGGAACAGGTTCAATATATGTTATATGAGTTATCTGTGAAATTTGGTACGAAACGAACTCAGTTTGAGGTGATTCGGACTAAAAAGGGAAAATTTGAAAGTTAATGAAGTTTTGAGAATTTTTATAGATTTTGAGGTTTAATTCAATTTTTATGATGTTATTTTGGTGTTTTGATTACTCGAATAAGTCCGTAGGATGTTTTCGAGGTTGTGTGCATATTTGGTTTTGAGCCCGAGGCTCGGGTGAGTTTCGGGTAGGTGTCGGGGTGCAAAAACATAGGAAAAATCTGGTGTTGGGATCAGGTCTAGTGTCTGGTGCAGTACCCTTCGCGAACGCATGGTTACCCATGCGAACGCGAAGGGCAATTTGAGAGGCCAGGGGTTTTACTCTACGCGAACGCGTCCCCTGGGGTGCGAACGCAAAGAGTTAGGCTTGTGCTTGGGCTGGGGCTAGGAGGTCTTAGTACTATGCGAATGCGGCCCACAACACACGAACGCGTAGGCCTGGGAGGCTAGCCCCACGTGAACGTAGCCATGGAATCCCGATCGCGGAGGTCAATAAAGTTAACCCTTCACAAACGCGGCCTGGGGCCCGCGAACGCGAAGGGTAATTTTGCCCAGTTATTTTAAAGTTAAAAAAACAGAATGTTCAATACGGGATTTCTCAATTTTGCACAACCTTCTTCTTCTCCACACCTCCTTGGGCAATTTTTGAAGAGTTTCTTCACCATAGCCTCTTAGATAAGTAATTCTAACCTCTTTTCTTCAATAATTAATAACACCCATTAGATTCTAAGCCTAAAAGCATGGAATTAAAGGGTAGAAATTAGGGGTTTGGGTAGAGTTAGGGCTTTTTGAATATTTGAGAATTTGACCTCGTTTGGGATCGAATTTTAAAACAAATTGTATATTCGGGCTCGTGGGGGAATGGGTGATCGGGTTTTGGTCCGAACCTCGTGTTTCGACCAAGCAGACCCGGGGTCGATTTTTGGAATTTTTGGAAGAATGTTGGGAAATCTATAATTAGGCATTCAAATTGAATTTTTTAGCATTTATTGATGTTATTGATTCCATTATGTCTAGATACGATTGTTTCAGAGTCGGTTTCAAAAGGAAAAATGGTGCTAGAGGCTTGATTCAGATTCTTGGAGTCGAGGTAAGTGTTTGGCCTAACTTTAGCTTGAGGGAATAGGTGTTGAGTCGTATGTGCTGCTTGTTTTTATTATGTTCAATGTGTAGGTGAGGTGACGAGTACCTATATATCGTTTTTCAAGCATGCCCGTGAGTCGGTTTCGATGTATTACGTGTTTTTCTTCGTTATTCATTGTGTTACGAAGTAGATTCCCTTTTGAAGTTATTCAATTGTTGAGAAATACTTGATAGAGGACATGTAATAAGTTTTTTCCAGTTGAGGATTATTTTTCATTAAGTTATATACTTGGATGAGTTTTGTTATAGTTGAGTCCATTGCTGGGACGGTAGTATTTCAGTTGTTGTTTCCCTTGCCGGGTTATTATGAATCATGTTTCCTGCTGTTGATTTCCTTGCCAAACTGTTATTTTGTTATTGTTTGGGTGAGGAATAGTGTAAAGCACGAAGGGTGATGCCGTGTATTCATTTCATTCATTGCATTGTGAGGAAGAGAGTAAAATCACGAAGGGTGATGCCGTGTCATGATGTTACACTTAAAAGCACGAAGGAACATGCCGTACCCTTTTATTTATTTATTTATTGCATTGTGAGGACGAGAGTAAAAGCACAAAGGGAGATGCCTAAAGCACAAAGGGTGATGTCGTGTACATATTTGTTTGTGTTGTTACTTCCTGTTGACTTTACTCTTCTATATTGTTGCCTTGCTCAGTGATTCATTACTATTCTCTCTTGTTTTTCCCATTATTTGTTCCCTGTCTTGCCATACTTAATTGTTTATTTCCTGTTATTTCCCCTGTTATATATTGTAGAATTGTACATGTAATTTGTTGTTGTCGTGTCTAGCCTCGTCAGTACTTCGCCGAGGTTAGGCTCGACACTTACTCAATACATGGGGTCGGTTGTACTGATGCTACACCTGCACTTCTTTATGTTGTGCAGATTACGGAGCCTGACCCAGTGGACATTGATAGAGGGAGTATCCTTCAGTCCACACAAGCGACACCGAGGTAGTCCCACATACGTTCGTGGGCCTTGGCGTCACCATCTATCTTTTCCTTTCTATCTTATTGTATTTTCATACAGTTGTACTTGTTCATTTCAGACTCTTGTTGTAGAAATCTTAGACTGTCTGTGATATTTGTGACACCAGTTCTGGGGGGTTTATGTACGGAAATTTCGTAATATTTATTACATTAAGTTGATAAACTCGTAGCTTCCGCATTCTTATTTAATTGTTCATGCTTATTGTTTCCTTTTAGATGTCATAAATAAAGAAAATAGTAAATTTAACCCAAAACGTTGGCTTGTCTAGCGGGTAAAACGTTAGACGCCATCACGGCCTGAAGGTGGGATTTCGTGTCGTGACAAATTGGTATCAGAGCACTAGGTTGCTTAGGTCTCACAACTCACGGACAAACTTGGTAGAGTCTGAGGGATCGGTACAGAGACGTCTGCACTTATCCCCTAGAGGCTGCAAAGTTAGGAATAACTTCACATTTCTTCTTCTCTGTCGTGCAATTTGAATTCTGAATGCTAATTGAGTTTCTATTCTATTCTCTCGTAGATGGCGAGAACGCGTGCTTCCTCATCTATCGATCAGCAGCCCGATCCTCCTATTGCAGCTCCTACGAGGGGCCGAGGCAGGGTCAGAGCTCAACCTAGAGCAGCAGCCCCAGTAGAGGACCCACAGGTAAACTTTGTCGGTGAGGTTCCTGCTCAGACGGTTCCAGTTGGACCAGCTCTGGTCCCAGAGGGGTTCATTGCCACCCCGGTTCTTCAGGACACTCGTGTCCGCTTAGTGGGACTTATGGAAAGCGTGGCTTAGGCCGGTCTTCTTCCTACTGCACCAGCCGTCTCTCAGGATGGGGGAGGGCCCAGACTCCTGCTACTCGCACACCAGAGCAGTTAGCCACTTAGTTCCAGAATCCAGCACCTCAGACAGCTGGAGCAGCTCAGCAGGGTATTGTGGCATAGGCCATTGAGGGGACAACTATGTTTGCCGATGCTTTGTGGAGATTGGATCGGTTCACCAAGTTATTCCCTACTACTTTTACTGGTGCACCATTAGAGGATCCCCAGGATTACTTGGACAGTTGCTATGAGGTTCTTCGGAACATAGGCATCGTAGAGTCCAATGGAGTCGATTTTGCTACATTTCGTTTTTCTAGTACCGCCAAGACTTGGTGGAGAGACTATTGCTTGACCAGACCAGCTGGGTCTGCACATTTGGCTTGGGCTCAGTTCTCCGAGTTGTTCTTGGGGAAGTTTCTTCCCGTTTCTCAGAGAGAGGACTATTAAAGGCAGTTTGAGCGCCTCTATCAGGGATCTATGACTGTTACTCAATACGAGACTAGGTTCATTACTCTGGCCCGACATGCTATCATGATACTCCCCACGGATTAAGAGAGAGTGAGGAGGTTTATTGAGGGTTTGGCTCAGCCCATTAGACTCCAGATGGCCAGAGAGTCAGGTACTGATATTTCATTCTAGGAGGCGGCCAATGTGGCCAGGCGTATTGAGATGGTTTTGTCACAGGGCAGTGGTCAGGGGTCTGACAAGAGACCTCGTCATTTTGGTCGATTCAGTGGTGCCTCATCTAGAGGTAGATATTCCTTAGGAAGAGGTCATCCTCCTAGACCATACCAGTTGGCACTTCAGGTATCCCGCAGTGCACCACCAGTTCCTATTAGTGCACCACCAGCTCCTATCAGTGCACTGTCGCTTAAGAGCTTTCAGGGTGGTTATTCTGGTCGACATGGATAGTTCCCGGGCCAGCAGTCTCAGCAACAGAGGTCTTGTTACTCTTGTGGTATTCCAGGGCACATTGCTAGGTATTGCCTTCGAGCTTCTAGTAGTTCTCAGCATCCGAGTTCCCGTGCTATGATTCCTGCACCAGATGCACCCCCACCCCCTCAGCCAGCTAGAGGTGGAGGACGAGGTGACAGAGGTGAAGGTCAGACTCATAGAGGTGGAGGACATGCCACGAGAGGTGGAGGTCAGTCCGCAGTAGGTTGACCTAGAGATGTTCAGGTTAGAGGGGCTCCGCCCCGATGCTATGCTATTCCAGCCAGGCCTGAGGCTGAGGCCTCCGATGTAGTTATTACAGGTATGGTTTCAGTTTGCAGCAGAGATGCTTCGATTTTATTCGATTCGGGTTCTACATTCTCCTATGTGTCTTCATATTTTGCCCCTTATCTGAGTATGCCCGGTGATTCCCTGAGTACTTCTGTATATGTGTCTACCCCGGTGGGTGATTCTATTGTGGTAGATCGAGTCTACCGTTCATGCTTAGTGGTTATTGGTGGTTTGGAGACTCGGGTAGATCTTTTGCTTCTTGATATGGTTGACTTTGATGTTATATTGGGGGTGGATTGGGTATCTCCCTACCATGCTATTATGTACTATCACGCCAAGACGGTGACCTTGGACTTACCAGGAGTACCTCGTTTGTAGTGGAGAGGGACTCCTAGTCATTCTTCCAGTAGAGTTATTTTCATATATGAAGGCTCGGTGCATGGTCGAGAAGGGTTGTTTGGCCTATTTAGCCTACGTTCGTGATTCTAGTGCCGAGGTTCCTTTTATGTAGTCTGTGCCCGTGGTTCGTGAGTTTCCAGAGGTATTCCTTGCTGACCTGCCGGGTATTCCACCCGATAGGGATATTGATTTTTGTATTGAGGTAGCTCCGGGCACTTAGCCTATTTCTACTCCACCGTACCGTATGGCCCCGCCAAAGTTGAAGGAGCAGTTGCATGATTTGTTGGATAAAGGCTTCATTAGTCCTAGTGTTTCTCCTTGGGGTGCCCCAGTGTTGTTTGTTAAGAAGAAAGATGGCTCAATGAGGATGTGTATTGACTACAGGCAATTAAACAAGGTTACTATTAAGAATAAGTATCCTTTGCCGAGGATTGATGATCTATTTGACCAGCTTCAGGGTGCTACAGTGCTTTCCAAGATTGACTTGAGATCTGGGTACCATCAACTGAGGATTAGGGCGTCTGATGTCCCTAAGACAACCTTTCGCACTCGGTATGGGCATTATGAGTTCTTGGTGACATTTGGGTTAACCAATGCCCCTGCTGCTTTTATAGAGTTGATGAACCGAGTGTTCAGGCCTTTTTTGGACTCATTTATGATTGTCTTCATTGATGATATTTTGATTTACTCTCGTAGGCGAGAGGAGCATGAGCAGCACCTTCGAGTCGTCCTCTAGACTCTGAGGGATAGTTTGTATGCCAAATTTTCTAAGTGTGAGTTATGGTTGAGTTCGGTGGCATTTCTAGGCCATGTTGTGTCGGCAGATGGTATTCAGGTGGATCCCAAGAAGATTTCAGCAGTCAGAGATTGGCCTAGACTCACCTCAGCTATAGAGATTCAGAGTTTCTTGGGCTTAGCAGGTTATTATCGTCGATTTGTGGAGGGCTTTTCATCTATTGCATCCCCGATGACCAGGTTGACCCAGAAGAGTGCCACGTTCAGGTGGTCAGATGAGTGTGAGGTGAGATTTCAGAAGCTCAAGACAGCCTTGACCACGCCACCAGTGTTAGTTTTGCCCACAGGTTCAGGGCCATATACCGTGTATTGTGATGCTTCACGAGTTGGGCTTGGTGCGGTGCTAATGTAGGACAGCAAGGTTATAGCTTATGCTTCACGTAAGTTGAAGGTTCATGAGAAGAACTACCCAGTTCATGATTTAGAGTTGGCAGCCATTGTTCATGCATTGAAGATTTGGAGGCATTACCTGTATGGCATGCCATGTGAGGTGTTCACGGATCATAAGAGTTTGTAGTATCTGTTCAAGCAGAAGGAGTTAAATATGAAGCATAGGAGATGGTTGGAGCTGTTGAAGGACTATGACATTACCATCTTATATCATCCGGGAAAGGCCAATGTGGTGGCCGATGCTTTGATCCGGAAGTCAGCGAGTATGGGTAGTCTTGTTTATATACCAGTCGGAGAGCGACCGCTTGCTCTAGATGTTCGGGCCTTGGCCAACCGGTTCATGAGATTGGAGGTTTCTGAGACTGGCAGTATTTTGGCCCATACTGTGGCCCGTTCTTCATTCTATGATCGTATTCGGGACATGCAATATGATGATCATCATTTATGTGTTCTTAGGGATACAGTCTGGCACGGAGTTGCCAATTAGGTTACAGTTGATGATGAGGGAGTTTTGAGGATGCTGGGTCGTATTTGTGTACCGAATGTTGATGGTATTCGTGAGTTGATATTGCATGAGGCCCATAGTTCTCGGTATTCCATTCATCCGGGTGCCTCAAAGATGTACCAGGACTTGCGACATCATTATTGGTGGCGGAGGATGAAGAAGGATATTGTAGCATATGTAGCTCGGTGCTTGAACTGTCAGCAGGTTAAGTACGTGCACCAGAGACCCGGTGGTTTGATGCAGCAGATTGAGCTTCCCAAGTGGAAGTGGGAGCGTATCACCATGGATTTTGTCGTTGGACTCCCACGGACTCAGTGGATGTTTGATGCGGTGTGGGTTATTGTGGATAGGCAGACTAAGTCAGCACACTTCATTCCTGTATCAGTTTCGTATTCAGTGGAGAAGTTGGCAAAGATCTATATGAGAGAGATTTGTTCGATTGCATGGTGTGCCCGTATCCATTATTTCAGACCGAGGTACTCAGTTTACCTCCCATTTCTGAAGAGTGTTTCAGCATGAGTTGGGAACACGAGTTGAGTTGAGCACAACATTTCATTCTCAGACGGACGGATAGTCCGAGCGTACCATTCATATTTTGAAGGATATGTTGCGGGCATGTGCCATTGACTTTGGAGGATCATGGGATCAGTTCTTGCCCTTAGCTGAGTTTTCCTACAACAACAGTTATCAGTCGAGCATTCAGATGGCTCCGTATGAGACGTTGTATGGTAGGCGGTGTCGGTCGCCAGTCGGATGGTTTGAGCTGGGATAGCTAGATTTTTGGGTTCTGAGTTAGTCCAGGATGTCTTGGACAAGGTGAGGGTCATTCAGAATAGACTTCGTACAGATCAGTCCAGGAAGAAGAGTTATGCGGATCGCAGAGTTCGATATTTGGCATTTATGATAGGAGATCGGGTATTTCTTCGAGTGTCGCCCATGAAGGGCGTGATGAGGTTCGGAAAGAAAGGCAAGTTGAGCCCTAGGTACATTGGTCCATTTGAGATTCTGGATAAGGTAGGAGAGGTGGCCTACAGACTTGCCTTGCCACCGAGTTTATCAGTCGTGCACCCGGTTTTTCATGTATCTATGTTCCGGAGGTATGTTTCGGTTCCATCTCATGTAGTTGACTTTAGTGGTGTCCAGTTCAACAAGGATTTGACTTATGAGGAGGAGCCGGTAGCCATATTAGCTCGGCAGGTTCGTCAGTTGAGATCGAAGAGTTATCCTTCGGTTCGTGTTTAGTGAAGAGGTCAGCCTGTTGAGGAAGCTACCTGGGAGTCCGAGTCCGATATGCGGAGCCGATATCCCCACATTTCCCCCGAATCAGGTACCTTTCTATGTCCGTTCGAGGATGAACGTTTGTTTTAGATGTGGAGATTGTGATGACCCAAAATGTCATCCCGTGTAATTTTAATTAAAACTGTATTCTGAGGCCCTAAAAGCCTCCTTTAATCTCACATCGATGTGCGTGCATTGGCCGTACGCGTAGCCGGGAAGCCTTTATGTGGAAAATTGATAAAATGGTGAATTTATAATAATTATTTGAATAAAGTTGACTTTGGTTAACATTTTTGGTAAACGGACCAAGACCCGTGATTTGACGGTCCCAGAGGGTCCGTAGGAAAATATGGGACTTGGGCCTATGTACGGAATCGAATTCGAGGTCCCAAGTCCGAGAAATGAATTTTTAAAGAAAATTGTTTTTTTTTTAAAATATAAAGGTTTTTGAAAATGAGAATTGATGTGAAACCTGTGTTATCGGGCCCGTATTATGGTTCCGGAGCCCGGAACAGGTTCAATATGTGTTATATGAGTTATCTGTGAAATTTGGTAAGAAACGGACTCAGTTTGAGTTGATTCATACTAAAAATGGAAAATTTGAAAGTTAATGAAGTTTTGAGAATTTTTATAGATTTTGAGGTTTAATTCGATGTTGATGATGTTATTTTGGTGTTTTGATTACTTGAATAAGTCCGTATGAATTTTTCGAGGTTGTGTGCATATTTGGTTTTGAGCCCGAGGGCTCGGGTGAGTTTCGGGTAGGTGTCGGGGTGCAAAAATATAGGAAAAATCTAGTGTTGGGAACAGGTCTGGTGTCTGGTGCAGTACCCTTCGCGAACGCATGGTAACCCACGCGAACGCGAAGGGAAATTTGAGAGGACAAGGGTTTTACTCTACGCGAACGCGTAGAGGGAGACGCGAACGCGGAGCATTGGGAAGTGTCTCTACGCGAACGCGTCCCCTGGGGTGCGAACGCGAAGAGTTAGGCTTGGGCTGGGGCTGTGAGGTCTTAGTACTATGCGAACCGGCCCACAGCACGCGAACGCGTAGGCCTGGGAGGATAGATCCTCGCGAACGTAGCCATGGAATCGCGATTGCGGAGGTCAATAAAGTTAACCCTTCAATAACGCGGTCTGGGCCCCACGAACGCGAAGGGTAATTTTGCCCAGTTATTTAAAAGTTCAAAAACAGAATGCTCAATACGGGATTTCACAATTTTGCACAACCTTCTTCTTCTCCACACCTCCTTGGACCATTTTTGAAGAGCTTCTTCACTGTAGCCTCTTAGGTATGTAATTCTAAACTCTTTTCTTCAATAATTAATAACACCCATTAGATTCTAAGCCTAAAAACATGTAATTAAATGGTAGAAATTAGGGGTTTGGATAGAATTAGGGCTTTTTGAATATTTGACAATTTGACCTCGTTTTGGGGTCGGATTTCAAAACAAATTGTATATTCAGGCTCGTGGGGGAATGGGTGATCGGGTTTTGGTCCGAACCTCGTGTTTCGACCAAGCGGGCTCGGGGTCGATTTTTGAAAATTTTGGAATGATATTGGGAAATCTATAATTAGGCATTGAAATTGAATTTTTTAGCATTTATTGATGTTATTGAGTCCATTATGTCTAGATACGATTGTTTTGGAGTCGAGTTCGAAAGGAAAGGCGGTGCTATAGGCTTGATTTGGATTCTTGGAGTCGAGGTAAGTGTTTGGCCTAACTTTAGCTTGAGGGAATATGTGTTGAGTCGTATGTGCTACTTGTTTTTATCATGTTCAATGTATAGGTGAGGTGACGAGTACCTATATATTGTTTGTCAAGCATGCCCGTGAGTCAGTTTTGATGTATTACGTGTTTTACTTCGATATTCATTGTGTTACGAAGTAGATTCCCTTTTGAAGTTATTCAATTGTTGAGAAATACTTGATAGAGGACATGTAATAAGTTTTTTCCAGTTGAGGATTATTTTTCATTAAGTTATATACTTGGATGAGTTTTGTTATAGCTGAGTCCCTTGCCGGGACGGTATTATTTCGGTTGTTGTTTCCCTTGCCGGGTTATTATGAATCATGTTTCTTGCTGTTGATTTCCTTGCCAAAATGTTATTTTGTTATTGTTTGGGTGAGGAAGAGTGTAAAGCACGACGGGTGATGCCGTGTATTCATTTCATTCATTGCATTGTGAGGAAGA
>ML294963.1:10164-23611 GCA_005239495.1 Nicotiana undulata | reverse complement strand
TGGTCCATCTTGATCCGCCCTTCCTCAATGACATGCCCGAGGAAGTCGATCTGTTTCTGAGCAAAGGAGCACTTGGATAGCTTTGCGTACAACTCATGCTCCCGCAACCGTCTAGGACCTTCCGCAAGTGCTCCAGGTGTACTTCCAGTGTCTGGCTATAGACCACAATATCATCCAAATAGACCACCACAAATTCATCAATGTACTCTCGGAAGACCTGGTTCATCAGGGTGCAAAATGTGGCTGGAGCATTAGTCAAGCCGAATGGCATAACTAGGAAGTCGAGCGACCCATATCTTGTCACACAGGTCGTTTTGTGTTCATCGCCCTCCGCAATCCGGACCTGCCAATACCCTGTCTTCAGGTCAAATTTTGTGAACACCGTAGCACTCCCCAATCTGTCGAACAAGTCTGCCATGAGTGGAATATGGTACTTGTTCTTCACAGTATTTTGTTCAACGCCCGATAATCCACGCAGAGGCGTAGACTACCATCATGTTTCTTCTGGAAAAGCACAGGGGACCCATGTGGGGACTTGGAGGGTACAATGATCCCTGTGTCTAGCATTTCCGTCAATTGTCTCCGAAGCTCGGTGAGTTCGGGTTGTGACATTCTGTAGGGTGCCCGGGCAGGTGGCTTCGCACCCGGCACCAACTCAATCTCATGGTCCACAGTGCGCCTAGGCGGAAGTCGCTTCGGCATTTCCTGTGGCATGACATCTTCGAATTCCAGTAGTAGCTCCTTTACGGGTGTAGGAAGTGGACCCGATGAGCGTTCTACTTCTTCAATGCATAGGGTAGCCAAAAATGTAGGCTCATGTCTCTTGACTCCTTTTTTTAATTGCAAGGCCGAGATGTTCTCGGCGGCCATCTTCATGGATATGCACGAAATAGTACAGGGCGTGGCTCCATTTACTCCCATCATCAGAAGCATGTCCGCATATGGTACGCGCATGGTATTGGTCTGCCTCAAGAATTCCAGTCCCACTATCAGCTCGAAATCGTCTATGATTACCACTCGCAAAGTGAACTTTCCTTCATAAGGCCCCATCTTCACCGGTACTCCTTTGGCTATTCCCCCCACTGGCTGAGGGGGTGAGTTAATAGCCTTAACATGACCCCGGCCCTTTCCCACAACTAACCCAAGACGCTCCACCTGAGTTGAAGCCAGGTAGTTGTGAGTAGCACCTGTATCTATCATCGCCCGAATGGGTTTGCCGTTTACCCTCAGTTCAACGAACATCAAGGTCCTCTCTTGCTTAGGAGGAGTCCTTTTATTCGTTTTCTTTGCCCCTTTCTTGGCGACTGGGCAGGGATCTTTCTTCTTGCGGATACCAGCACTGANAATGTGGCCCGCCGCAATGACGGCACCCTAAGGGTGGCTTTCTCCCCCGGTCATTGCTGTTTGATGCAGCATTGTTGCTGCCTGAGGAGGGAGCCTTAGATTTGCCTGCACTCCGGTCTCCCCCACTTCTGTTGGGGCCACCATTGGTAGGCTGGCCTCTTTTGTAACCCGCTCGGACAGGCGGTTGTGGCCTGTCCTTTCGAGTCTCCATTTGGTAGTCCCCAAGGCATTCCGCTGCTTGGATTGCCTTGGGAAGGGTATCTACCCTTTGTCTTTGCAGCTTCATACGGGCATAAGGTTTCAACCCTTCCAGGAAAGTTAAGAGCTTGTCCTTGTCCCCCATGTCGCGAATGTTCAGCATGAGTGCAGAGAATTCTCGCACGTAGTCCCGCACTGATTTGGTCTGGCGGAGCTCCCGTAATTTCCTCCTTGCATTGTACTCAACATTTTCGGGAAAGAACTGTAGGCGTATGGCTGCCTTCAGTTCCGCCCATGTCTCCAGAGCATCTTCACCGGCCCTGATGGCTTCGTACTTCACTCGCCACCAGACCTTAGCATCGCCCTGAAGATACATGGCAGCAGTTGCTACCTTCTTGGCTTCTTCTAGGCCTCCCATGGCATCGAAATACTGCTCGATGTCGAAAATGAAACTTTCTACTTCTTTAGCATTCCTAGCCCCACTGTATGGCTTTGGCTCAGGAATTTTCAGCTTCTGTGCCAAGGGAGCGGGGTTCACAACGCCCCCGATTTGATTTCCACCGCCTCGAAGCAAGCCTTGTAGAGCAGCATTGACAACATTGAGCTGGACTGTCAAGTTGTCGATAGTTTGCTGCATGGCAGTCATCCTGTCTGCCTCTTGTGCCCTGTGGGCTAAATTCTCGGCGCGCTCCTGTTGGAGGCCCTCGAATTTATCAAAAATTTCGGCTGCCTCNTTACATGAGTAGACTAAACTACGCTAGAGAAACATAATGAAAGTACATGGAATAAAGCTACTCTATATTTACAGAAAAAAGGACTTAGTTTTCTACAAAAGTAGAAACAGGTCCGTTGGCAGCAACTTTGTCTCAGGCATCACGATCTGCGCGCGCGGCGCTGTTGGCAGCTGCTTGCGGCTGGGCGCTAGCGAGGGAAATTGGTGGGGCGACAGAGGCACATGCGCGCTTGTCACTTGGTGCGACCAAGACCACGGGGCCGTCCGTGACGCTAGCGTTCGGAGGCTTGCTAGGACGCCACGAGGCGCGTCCAAGGGGTCATGGGGCATGGCTGGAAAGCCGCCCATGACATCTCATGCAAAAAACAAAATTGGTCCAGTTTAACCGTAAAAATAGCACGGGCTAGCCCGTTTTCGGACCGGTCATTCAAAAATAGACAGTTTGCGAACTCATTGAAAAATAGCCACTATTTTGCTGCAACACGGAAGGTTCCAGCATAATATACTGGAGATCGGTGCACCTGTATGAACTTCCAGCATATTATGCTGAACTCCAACACGCGAAAAGTTCCAGCATAATATACTAGAGATTGGAGCACCTGTGTATGCCGGTATATTATACTGGAACTCCGAAATCCAGTATACTTATGCTGGAACTCCAGTATAATATGCTGGAGTATGTTCTGAATTTTGAACAGTATTTTCGTTCAGATTTATCTTTGCATGAAAAATGGCTAAATTTTGATTACTTTTGAAACTGTGGCTATTTTTGAATGACCACTTGTAAATCTGGCTATTATTGAATTTCTCCTCGTTTAACCATTTGGTACTAGCCCGACCTAATCTGGATTTGCACCGAGTAAGCCCACAAAAGGGCTAAAGTGCTTTCTAACTACCAAAAGGTTCTTCATTCCCAAAGCTATCTTGCAATTGATGCACAACATAATAAAACTTTGCTTCTAGTCTCAAAGAGAGTTGGACAAAATACTGTTTCATTTTCATGAGAATGTTCCAATTAAGTCATGCAATGCTGGGTTCTTATCTCGGACTCTCCGAAATTGTTGCCGGTCCCGTGACGACTCCTCCAAAAATAGTCATGCAATGCTGGGTTCTTATCTCGGACTCTCCGAAATTGTGGCCGGGTGCGTGTCGGATCCTCTAAAAATAATAATATTTTTGAAGGATCCGACACGGGTGCGGCATCATTTTGGAGATTCCACGCAACATAGTTCTCATCTACAAGAAGCCAGAAGCAACTAATAAATTTCTACAGATGAAATGAGACAGTAGTCCAATTCGCCTAATATACAGTACTGTATATATTTTAAGTGCCTAATGACAAAGCAAAGATAAGATTTTCTCAACTAAGATTTCAATCAATATTTGTCAGAGCTCTTTACAAATTCTGTTTCTATCCAGAGAGCTTCTGAAATGAATTACCATCTAAACACTTAAGCCTACATTATATGTACAAAATGACCCTAGATGAGTTAGTAAGTCATTGATTGACTGTCCCGTTAGTTAATTCTGAATCATATTTTTCATTCTGTTCAATCACAAATTGGTCAATAATCCGCACAGTATTTACAGGATCTTGATCCAGGGAAGCTGCTCTCCATTTGCTTGGGAACTTCCAAAGGTAACTTGGCTCCTGCGGCTGTTTTGGCTCTCCGTCCCAATTAGGATCCAGTTTCCACTCTTTCGGAACCTACAAATTGACAGATATTAGATGAATCACCAAGTGTAAACAGCTCGAGTTCAATTCTGGGAATGTATTCTTTCTTTCCTGAATAATTCAGGGATCCTGAGGGGTCATCAGATAAAAGGTAGCAACTCTTTGGAATATTCAGTAAATCGGGCAGTTTGCAGCCACATTGCAGAAACAGTTCATCATGAAGTCACCGAAAAGTGAGTTCTAAATGTTTAACAGCCACAAATTCCTACAGCAAAGTAAAGCAGTGACAGCGAGATCTTGACCTTTATTATCCTCCTTATACAGAAAAGTGGCAAAATACCTTATCAACTGCAAGAGTAAAAACTTCAAGATCGCCTTTGTTGTTGATATGAAACCGTGTAAACGCCTTGTAGTTAGCAATACGTAGTGATGAAAAGGCTTCGTCGAAATGTATATGAAGCCAATTAATGCAAATGTACAGGTAGCTTCCGAAAACCAAAGAAACCACGGGTGTTGAAAAGACCCAAAAATAAAGGAAGACGGATGAATAATAAATTACAGCACCCCCTCGAGATAGGAAATCCATCCCATTCTTGCAGATAGTATTCCTGGTGACTGCCATTACCTGAAGACATGCATCAGATTAAACACAGATATTACATAATTAAGCAATTGAGTCATCATATAGCAATACTCTCATGGGGCATATTCTTACCTCAGGAACATCAAAAGCAGACATAAGATATTTAATACATGCCGGGTAAAGGCCAAATGTCCATTGTTCTATACGTGTCCTAAGGCCCGTTGGGTCTGGAAAATGCTCGCTCTCCACATATCGGTACCATTCATATAAAGTATGATACCCTGAATTACAACATTCAGTAGTTAGCAAAGGACACAAGTGCAAAAAAACATGAAACAGGAAATTAGGGCTAAGTTAGGTAATCTCAGTCAAAGGGTGGATGGATTCAAGATCCTCGTATCATTCTAAAATGACGAAAATTCTCAGCCTCAGCTCATGGTATGCCCTGAGTCGGAAAAGATGGATCATACTTGACAAAGTCACAAAGGGCGTAAGAGCAGTTCTTATTACTTAAGGGGTCGTTTGATTACAAAGATACGAGATAATAGTCCCAAGATAAAATGTGGGATTATTTTATCCCACGTTTGGTTGAAATTTTTTATTCGGGTACAAGCAATCCCGGGACTATTTATACCACACTCAATGTGGATAAGAATCCCCGGATTCCGAGATTAAAAAAAACAAAATGACAAAGATGCTCTTCTCCTCTTCAAGCATGCCAAGGTTAAAATTGAAGATGAAGGTTTATCTAGTGTAAAACCAAATATATCTTTGTATTCTACGCTGTACATCCCCTATTTTATTGAAAGAACCAAACGTCTAGCAATAGAAGTGTATCCAGCAAATAATTCCGTTATTATTTAATCCCTGTTTTATAACACCCCACATTATTATCCCAGTACAACTTGTTCACAAACCAGACGACCTCTAAGAGAATTAGGTGAGAATAGTTATTTAAACACAGTAGGTGCATTTCATGTAGATTTAAGATTGTACTTTAAGTTCAGAACTGTCACCGGAAGTTAAAGGAAAGAAAGAAAACTGAATAAAGAATTTACTAATAAAAGTAAATTAGTTTGAGACACACAATCACACAATAGAAGACAAAATGCAAAATCTTACCAGAAGTTGCAAGTAGCTTATGCCGAATACATGTCTCAATGCCTAATTCCAGCAAGAGCATAAGAATCACAGCTGCAGCCAGGTGGGCAGACACATGAAGAATCCCAATTACTACTTTCTTTTTCCATGACACCTTGGATGGCACAAAGGCTATTGCAATTACTAATAGTAGCATTGCGCCAGCCAAGGAGACATATGAGCTTCCGAACATATACATAAATGTATCCCACACTGTGCTGAAGAAGGTTCTCAAGTGACCCGAAAATGTATCATCCTTGAAAATGTGATCTAGCTGACACTAGAAGCAAATGGAGAATGATCAGTCACATCTATCCAAGCACTAACTCTTCCACCTTAGTTGGAAAGTTAAAGATTCTATGACTCTCAATCAGACTTGAAATGTGAAGTCTCAATCGAAGAGTCTGTTCAATAATTCAACCCAACATTTAACTGAATGTGTTACATAAACACGTCTAAACTGAATGTATTATATGTTCATACACTTGATGTGCTTGACAATAAAATAGAAGATCACTTAATACGTTAAATGGCACTTAAAATGTTCTATACAACTGAAAATCATCAATCCCAAAAATTATATATCACACCTTAAAAAGAAGAAAGAAACACCATAAGCTCTTATTCAATAGTCAAAATGTTCAGCTACTAGAACAAACAATGATTCCGTACACTCAAATGGATAATCATTCTGTACACTCTAAATAAGCGATATGAATTATTTAGAAAATATAATACCACCTTCAACTTAAGCTGTCAGATTATTACTTTAACAAACGGCCCCCAACTGGGGTACCAAGGGGATCCAAAGTAACCCAAATAAGAAATACATTCAAAATCAAAGAGAAAGTTACCTGCGGGAACATAGAAAAGGCCAATGCGAAGTATATGATGCCACCAATAAAATCAAATTGCCAATTTTTCTTCCTAAATTTCAATATATTTCCCAAAGCAATCTGCAAATATTTGTAAGCATATTAAAGCCTCATTTTGATTATGAAGCATATTACAGGCCTCATTTAAGCACCAAATAATCAGTCTATATAACATAAAGGAGATTGATTCCATACCCTGCTTGAATCTTCAAAAGATGGGTAAGAAGCTTTGCTCTCATAGGATGTTCCATATAAATAGTTGAAATTCCTGAATACATGTGTCGGATGCAAAAAAGCACCCCCGCAACCATTAACAAGTAAATATTGGACATAAGCTGGTCTATCCGATGGAACATATTTATGGCGCAAATAATGATGCACATCCCCAGCAATTCGAAGTCTACATCTCCCTTTTAAATGGTCACGTATCAAGTGAGAGACATTCTTTCCAGTAACTACATTAAAGTACCAATCGAGAAGCCAACTAGGTTCATGTGTCATAATGATCACAGAATCATTCTCACCGACCTGAAAATTATTAATCAAGGGTTAAACCTTTCAAATCATTTTAAAGGGGATGTCTGGGGGTATAAAGGAGACACGGTGAATGCACAAATTTACAGGAAAGCAACTCGTAATGCTTGACGAAAGGTTTCAAATGATACAAAGCCTACACAAAAAAATGAAGTGCACTGGTCCAAATCCCATAAGCACCTGTAGCTATCTAAATCTAAACATTAGAATCATACCAATTTTTTAAAATCAAATCATTGGATCATTAATTCACTGTAAAATAACCACGATCTTTTCTATGTTTAACTAGAAACTTGAATTGAAAAAGAAAAAACAGAAAATAACGTAAATGAATTGGACCTGAAACTTCTAAGTTAATAGAATTAAAGTCCTATTAACAGTTTACTGAAAAACCATAACATCATTCAACTCACAGTCTACCATCTGACATCCTAGCGAGTGCTATTTTTACTTATTATCAGCAAAAGCAGTTTACCAGGAGGGATATCCTTCACGAGGACAGGCTTCCGAAATGTTGGTTGGAGGTCAAAATCTGAAACCTTCCAGCCTAACTTGTATATTACATGCATTACCACATAAGTCTCATGGGGAAGTCCAAAAATTTGAGAGTATCTTACAGCAATACTAAATCCCCTCACCACAAGAACAAAATTATAAGCTCACGGGGACAATATAAACTCCTCTCACGATTTCCATGTCTCACTAGAGCATAACAACTCTTTCAAATTAACACTTAAGCATCTACATTTGCTTTTATTGAGCAGATCCTCTCCTACTAAGGTTGCATTCATCAAAATACTACTGCTTTATTTTTTTGGCTTAACTCATTGGTGAAAGTGGTGAATCCAAATCCTTATACATATTCCACTTACAAGACACCATAACATCTGAACAAAGGTATCTACTATAACTTTTTTTCAGACCCCACATGTTAAATCATACTTCTCCACGTGAATAAGTCTGGCTATTGTTCCACTTTTAATCATAGTGCTTTAGAATATCCCCTTCAGAGTAACTGGTCCTTTTGTAGCAATTGCGCTTTAGGATATTTGCAAAAAAGCACAATAAACTAGCTTCACCTCCATATTCATTAAAAGGTAGAACGGGTAAAACAGAATTCCGGTTTACCAATCTTGCTTAACTCAATGCCATTTAAGCGCGGAAATATCATCCTCCATTACTACTTCCTAACATCCACCAAATATAATTAATTAAATGCAAAAATACACTACTTTTGGAGGATCCAATACACGCCGATGACATTTTCGAAGAGTCCGAGCAACATAATCTACCATTGTTCATTTTAGCAATGTGAAAACCATTATCTAGCATAAGAAATTTTTTTCAAATGATTATCATTTACCATTTTAGCCTAGTGGTGCAGCATGTTTTGCAACAATTAACAGTCAATATCTGCACAAAAATGTAACATCCAGTTAAGTAGAACTACATTTGCACAAGTAATTTGAACACATCCAGCGACTTAGGTGACTCATAAAATGCAACACGACAACTATGGCTAGAAAGTAAAAGTAAGATACCTTGTCCCTTATTAACTCTGAGAAGAACTTGAACTGGTATACATCAATATCAGAATGGAGAGCAAGATCAAGACCAAATATCCACCACCCTTTGGGAAGCTGCAAGGCAAAATAGCTTTTCTTTTGAGGCATAAACCACCCACCCAACCAGCTCTTGTGACAAATGTACCTCATGAAAGTCTGAAGTCCATCAAACCAGTCTGCAAAAGTACACAAAAAAGACTTCGACTAAGACAAGAAATAAAACCCTACATGAGCTACACTGCTTGACTGAAACCTAAATCTAACATGAAGAGATCTCTACAACTCTCCTATACAGACAGAAGTATAAGACCAGAGGCCTAGAAACTAGACTAACCATGATTCCCAGGGATGACGAAACACTGAGGTCCCTCATACTGCCTGAGTTCAGCTATGCCGGAAGGTAATTCGGGCTTGTTAACGGCAATATGGTCTTCCCTATACCAGACTGGAGGCTGAAGAGCATATTCAAAGGGACGAAAAAGGCGCTTCTCATATGTAAAAGCTGATGGATTCGGATACCTACAGGAAAGCCAAAAAATGTGTATCACTTAACATAGTTAGAACACTATTATACTCCCAAGTTCTAAGCTCTGAAATTTAGAGAAGCAAAATGCATCTCCGCCAAATTGATATCCCAAAGAACTGATGTTATAGAGAGAAAAGTCCTGCTTGGTAATTCCCAGAAACGTGATTAGATGGCACGTCTATGCATTCCATGCAGAGGAAAAGATATTATTTTCCACACTAAATCACTCATTACATTCAAAAGGCTGCCCCGGGCTTGGTGTCAGCATTGAGGATGATGCCTATTTATTTTCAGACATTTCTTCACAACGAATTTCTTTTGGATAAACGGTAAGGAATTATATATTAAAATAAGGATCAGCACTAAGCGTGCTCTTCACAACAAATTTCAAGCATCAAATATTGACATGTTGATGTAGTTCTGTTAATCCATTTTAGATAAATAACGTATTTGTTGAAAATGCAAAGTGTATCTTATATTGTCGTTTAAAGTTAAGAAATGAACTGACTCAATAATTTGACTAGCAATTTGTAGGCACATAATAATCCTTGTTTTGTATAACATCATCAAAGACAACAGAGCACCTTATCATTACCACAGAAATCCATCAACCTGACAAGTGACAACAGCCACACAAGATAAAGGATGATATCAATATTTTAGCACAAATCTCCCAAGCCGGCCATCAGCGCAAGGATACACAAGAAAGCATAACCTGACATGTGTGTGTGTGTATATATACATATATTAGGTGGATCAACAAGTTGACATTACAAGCTCAAATCACCAGCCTCAACAATTATTTTTCATGTCTGAATAGCTGTATTGTTGAAGGTTCTTTCAGCAACTTGGTAAATGGACAGAATAAGTGAATAACAGAAGTCGCTCCAGAAAGTACCAGTCGGGGAAGAATATGTGGAAACCACAGAAATGCATGAGATTGAAATCCTAGCTATTAAGAAGATATCTAAGAGAGGACACATTATATCCAGCCAAATGATATGGCAACTAAGCATAGTCACAATTGGTAATAAGTCTGCTTAAACTCATAAGGTGATGCTATTATGAGCCAAATTGTGAACGAATTGCATGCAATTACTCATGTAGAGTGCACACACCAATGTTGTTAAAAAAATAAAAATAAAAATAAAAAAACTCTGAGCTTACGCAAGGTCACCCCCAATAAGAAGCAAGCGCCCACGTGGCAGCGTAAGCATGGAACCATCATTTTGGACCTGGATTGAAGGTTGAGCAAGAAGGCGTGCCACTGAGTAGGAAGAGTTTCCGCCATCACCAGTGTCAGCCATGAAATCAAACCAGATACCATCCTCTTCACTAAACTGATCATACAAAAGATCCTCCTGCTTAGCTCCATCTTCAACCCTGCTCATAGCAGCCTGACAATAGGAAAGATGAGGATATTAAGGTGAACCAACTTATATCCTCTTATACAATCATTAAGTTCAGCGAATAATTATCTACACTTCTCCCTGCACATTTCATTATAGGAAATATAAAATCCATTTTAAATATACTTATAATGCTTTGTAAACGTAAGAAAATGCTTTGCCAAAATCAGGAGGAAACACGTATCCTTGATCCTTTGAAAAGTCGAGGTTCTTACAACACATTCAAGTATCTTATATAACTTTACAAGGAGAAATCTCACATAGAAGGCTGAATGTTTTACCAGGGCGTCAGAGCATCATAACCTACCTGCATCATGCGCATATCAAAACGCCCAACAAACACAGTTACCGAGACCAGGAGGTCAAACACTGTCTTGAATAAATCAGCAGATGTCCTGTAATCCAGTTAACAATGATGTTATATAAGGAAGTTTAATGGACTTTTTTGAAGAAGGGGTCAGAAGAAGATGCAAGTAAATAGCATACCCTGAATACCAAGGAACCATATCCAAAAACTCTGGTTTCATCTGCTTTTTCTTCAATTTCTCAAACTCCTTGAGTGATAAAGGGCGCGATAGAGCCCATCTGTTGATAATTACACATTGATCTGTTAGAATTATTTTTTTAAAGAAGACCTTGGAATATTACATAAGGCTGCTAGTGCAATGGTGCTAAGTTGCTAACAATCTCCTCCATGCAGGCAAATTATCTGAGTAAAGTTTAGAACTGATAAAATTATAGTCATAATTACAAATTGCTTATATTAAGCCTTCAAAATACTTAATATGCTGTTAAACCTTCTGTGCTTTATAGAAACCAACCAGGTATAATATTTAAAGCATATTAGCCAGGAATTAATAAATTATATTAGAAAGATAGGTCAGCTGCACTTCTGCATAAGCACAACATATTGCATTTACCAGTGACTCGAGGAAAGACTGTTTTTAATCTGTAAACGATAGAATATCCACAATAGCCCATAAGAGAGAGCAGCTAATCCTAGTGGATGACAAGCTATCCCTTCATCCATTATGGAACATCAACTCATTGACAAGAAGGTAGATTTTGACAGCATATATAATCCAGCATGTGATCTATTATCCAACTAATTCTAGCACAAAAGAGAAGCACATTTTTCAGAATCAGTCCCCGTAAATGGTTTATACTCGGATCTAAATCCCTTATGAATGGTCGTGACACCCACACCACCCCACACCCCACGCCCCTTTTTCATTTTGATAGCTGTGGTGTCCGGGCCAGCTTGCACGCACCTCAACTAATTCCACGGGGTACCTGCGACATCCCCACCAGCACATGTACCGTGCAACTCTGTCCACCAAGTCTTGGACAAATGGCAAGAAATCAAAGGTGTTTTTGCCTCCGCTGGAGTTGAACCTGAGACCTTCTCAACCACTTCATACACCACTAGGTCACACCATAACAGGGAAAGAGAAAAGAAGTTCTAACATGTGAACGAAAAATTGAGCTACTCACCCTGATGACCTTTCCACAACATAATTTGCCATATATAGGCCAATAAAAGTGGCCCACAATGAATAGATTGGAGAAATTTCGTCTGATGATTCTGCACATGAGCCGCCGCAAGTCAACTGGAAAGGTGAAATCGAAAAGTGAAAAGGAAAATAGCAGCATAAGATCCTCCATCTCTCACCATGAAAGTATGAAAACCCTTAAATTATGAGAGATAATACCTCTCCATAAATGACCCATTTGGACAAGAATGGGTAATCACTAGCAGACCCAACTGGAGCAAACCAAGATTTGCAAACTTGATCCTTGAATTCATTCATACGGATGAATCTCGCAAGCCATGTGTTCCCCTCTCGCTTATTCCACAGCGAAAACCATATAGAATTCCTCCAGTCAAATGTCTTTTCCGTTACTATGGCAAGGTTCCCACAGTGGCTATAGAAAACACAGCAGGCTATACTTATAACCTAAAAGATAATGAAGCAATAAGATAAGGACCAGAGTAAAATTATGTTAGCTTAAGATGCATTCTCAAAACTTACAGCACAATTTTGAAAGATTTTCATAATCTCAGGCCTCTTTCCAGCCACACGAGCAACGAGCCCAAGATACCAAAGCCCGAGAAATATAACATGGAAAACTAGAAGAAACAAAATGGATGAGACATATAGTGTCAGAAACAAAGAGAGGTTCATCCTGAGATCTACTCCCATAGATTGAAAACTTGGAAGGTGGTATATAGCTGCCAATAATATCCAGGCTATGTACCTGCAAAAGCCAGTTTTCGTTAGCTAGATTTTACTCACAGATGAGTCATTACAACAAAGAGAATTAGATGACTTACCAGCGACTGAAATTAGAATAACTTGGTTTAATTGTTTTCCCTATAAATGGAGACGAAAAGAAGTAAAAGAATCCGAGCAAACAGGCATACATAGACCACCACTTGATATCGAACTTCTGAATAAGTGAGTGCAAGTTATCTGATGATATAAAAAACAAGCATCCCACAACCACTGCAATCACAAAATGACGTGAATGCTCGTGTGGATAAGGATATGAGTGAGTTAATATTGTCCTGACTGTCTCCATGTTAAGAGTATCAAGAAGACCACTAGACTGCTTATCAGACCCCATCAAGCAGCCTCGATTTCACGCCACTTTTATAGATAAAAATTCCTGACAATAGATTTTAGTTCTGAGGGACCAGCTGCAAAACAGAGAACTAGTTATATTTGAATGTTGAATTTAAATCCAAATAATTATGACCAAAACATGTATTCAACTTACAATTTCAAACATTGTCCCAGACACAAGAAATAAAACAAAGGGGAGAGGGGGGGGGGGGGGGGGGCAAGGTTTACCTGCCCAAAA
>ML294962.1:44642-90903 GCA_005239495.1 Nicotiana undulata | reverse complement strand
GTATATGTAGACACCATGGTACCGACTCATCAACGCTCAACGGGATCAGATATTCGCATCTCTCTTGATACTCAAAGTTAGGATTTTATATAATATTATCCTCTTTTCTCATAATATCACCATGGTGGAATAATTCAAGTATAGGAAGGATTTACAATCACCTTCAATTTTTGCTCAACAGCTCAGGATCAAGATTTATTTCATTTACTCCGTTTTCGTTATCAGTTATATCAGGAGTAACACAATTAATCAATTGATGAAATTCATAATTCTTATCTGAATAATATGTACATTTAACTCAAAGCTATCATAGCTCCATTTCATCATATATCGGCAAATAACTTGTACAAAGCATCAGATAATATTAAACAAACAACTAGAACATGCCCGTGGGTCCTACAGCTACCCAACATACAGTATATATGCCACGTACAGACTCAGGTCACGTGGTACATACACAGCCCCCTCAACAATCACAATTAGCAACAAGGAGCCTAGGGGACGTTTCCCCTTTACAAAGTTTGGAAAGGAGACTCACCTGGACAAGTACTCCTCCGGTCAACGGACCAATCAACAAGACGCACGAATCCTCCGAATTACCTTCGATGGCTCGCAACTAGCCAAAAACACATAATTATATCAATTTAGGAGGAATCGAGGAGGATTTATCAAAGATTTCCCTTAAAACACATTCTTGACGTACTTGGAATATTCAACTCCGAGCCTCGGCGTCCGGAAAATTACGATTCTTGAAGAAATGCGCTATACGTCGCCTAAGGATCAAGATTAACTAAATTAATCATCCTATAATAGCCCCAAAATCAGAAATTCAATTTTCTCAAAACCCTCTATTTTTCCCAAGCCTTCCCATGGATTTTTATGAATTTTGGAAGTGGAAATTCCTCAAGAATGGAAGTAATAAACATGCGGGAAGTCAAAGAATTACATACCTGAGTAAATGACTTGCCACAACCGATCTGGAGCTCCTAGAGGTCTCAACAATGGAGGAAAATCGAGTTTGAGAAGAGAAATAACGAAATGGGGCTTTTATAGGACTGCCCAGCAGTTTCCGCCCCTGCGGCCCTTGGTTCGCAAGTGTGGACTCGCACCTGCGGAAAAAGGGTCGCGCCTGCGATGGGCCTGGGCCCTGGGGGAGGTTGTGCCTGCGGAGCCTGGTCCGCTCCTGCGGAAGGAAGGCCGCTCCTGCAGTTGGAGCCGCGCCTGCGAGAGATTGGCCGCTGGTACGAGCTCGCGCCTGCGGCTGATGGACCGCAGGTGCGGTCACACCAGAAAATTCCCACCATGTATGAAATTGCTGGTTTTTTACCCCGCTTGGGGTCCGAGAGACCCCTGGGCCCACCCGAGCCCTCGACAAATTACACCAACCAATCCCAAATCATATGACAGACTCGCTCGATCTCTCAGAACACTAAAAACATCGTCCAAACTATAAATCACTCTCCAAAACCCATTAGTTTCAAACATAAGTTTTCAAGAAAATTTCAATGGCTCACCAATACGCCGAACGGGTCTATACTGCTCGGAATGACCCCAAATTTTGCGGACAAGTTATAAATGACTATATGGAACTAGCGCCAGTTCCGGAATTCCATTCGGACCATGATATCATGAAGTCCAATTCCAGGCTAAATTCTAAATCTTATGAAATCCTGAATTCCAATTCAGGTGCCGAAATACTCCCGGATCATCAGAAACCCGAGGCGAACACACTCCCAAGTCTGAAATCATCATCCGGAGCTGCTGGAGCTGTCAGAACTCAATTCCGAGGTTGTTTGCTCAAAATGCTGCTCGGAATCAAAATTAGCCAAATAGGCTAGCCTTCAGGAACCAAGTGTTCCTGAACTGGCCAAATCACTTCTGAATCTTGAACTACCTGCCCACACAAGTCATAAGGCACAAGTAGCCGCTATGGAAAGAGTGATTCACGGGAACGGCATCCCAACACACAAACCGACCGGCTGGGTCGTTACACTTGAGGAGGCTCACAGTTTGCTATTCCATCCATCCAGATGTCACGAAGATGTACCATGACTTGAAACAACACTAATGGTTTCATAGAATGAATAAAGACATCATTTCTTATGTATCTCGGTGTTTGAACTGTCAAGAGGTGAAGTTTGAACATCAGAAAATGGGTGGATTGACTCATGGATTGGAGATATCGCAGTGGAAGTGGGAGCACAGCACCATGGACCTTGTGGAAGTATGATGCAGTCTGGGTTATTTTGGACCAGTTGACTAAGTTTTCACACTTCATTCCTGTGGCTACTTCCTATTCTTTAGAGGGGTTGGCTCAGATTTACATCAAGGAGATCATCCGTCTGCGCAACTGATAAGTGGGAATTTTCACTACTTATTAGCGCCTTTTAGCTTTTGTTTTAGGCTAAAAGCATTTAATTGTGTTCCCAAAACTAATAAACTGTGTAAAATTGAAGGAATGTTGGAAGTTGGACTCCCAAAATGAAATTCGACTCAAAATGGAGTAATCGAAACACAAGGCAAAAAAAGGCACGAGAGCTTACAATGTGCGGACTGTAGAATTCCATATATGGTCGAAAACGATGAAGGAAATCCCAGCAGACTTTCTAGCAAGCTGCAGATTGCACAGGAATTATTCATCCTCAAACGAAAAGCTAGAGACCAACTTCCACGGATGAGCAAATTTCAAAGTCGAGAGTCCCTCAAAAATTGCGGACCGCACAAGAGTTGTGTGGGCGCAAAAGAAGTTCCATGCGTCTACAAAAGTAAAGATGGATACCACAAATACATTGCCTTGTGGCCATAGTGGAGAATTGTGCGGCCACGGAATCCTAACACCTACAAGATGAAGACTTCTGTAGACCTCATATGGAATTGAGACGCCGCAGAATCTCCCAAAGGGCATTTTTGTCCAAAATTTTTAGACATGTATATATAGACGAGTTTCACACAATTAGGTCAACTTTTGATACAGAAACTCCAATAGCCGTTTTTCTTTGCTTCTTTTAGTACTTCCTATAATTTGGGATATTTTAACATAGATTTTATCATTTTGATTTTACAATATGAGTTTAACTAGCATTTCCTCTTATATTTGTTTAATTTGAAGCATGAGTAGCTAGATTTGTATTAGGGTTGTGACCCAACCCTGATGTGTAAACCTCATGGGTATCTAATTTAGTGGTTGTTTATGATTAGGTGTTCATTATTTAGCCTAGTTCATGCTTTAATATTTGGAGTTAATGGTTGCAAATATTAGTTCGTGCCTATTTGACTAATCTCTACTTGAGAAAGAGGCACTTAGTCTAGAAACATTTTGCTAACAAGGAACTGGGTCAATCGAGAGATCGATCAACCCAATTAAAGGGTTCAACCTAGAGATAGTAATAAACCGACTTGACAATTTATCAACCATTTTAAGCATTACCCATTTTGACTTGAGAATGCCAAATCAGGCGAACTCACTCTCTAGCCGAGAGGTATTGAGTGGGTAATTGAGAGTTGGTAGCTATAATACACCCCGATCAACAAACCAAGCATTAAGGTTTATATCCCATTAGGCAAAAACCTAGGTGATGACCATAATTGTAGGCTGTTTATAAAACTTGAAAAACAACAAAAACAATTATCTTAGTTTAACTTCATAAACTTGAAATCTTAGTTTTAAAATTGACATAGAAACAACCCCAATTTATGTAAGTGTAAATTGAGGTAGTCCAAACTCACGTACTACAATATATACTCCTAACCCCCATATATAGCTCCCTGTGGAAATCAACCTTGACTCTTGTTGGGGTACTATTATTGCAATCGACAGTTTTATATCTTTGATTTGAGGTGTTAATTGGACGAGATCAACAACGTGCCTATTTCCATCATTTGTGACCAAGGCACACACTTCACATTGCATTATGGGGAGCTGTGCTGCATGATTTGGGCACGCGGGTTGAGCTAAGCACAATGTTTCATCCTCAGACGGACGGGAAGTTCGAGCGCATCATTATGATATTTGAGGACATGTTACGTTCTTGTGTTATGGATTTAGGAAGTTCATGGGACCAATTCTTACAACTAGCATAGTTCTCCTACAACAACAGTTACCAGTCAAGTATTCAGATGGCGCAATATTAGGCCTTATATTATTGATTGGTTGGTTTGAACCCGAAGGTACTAGGTTGTTGGCACTGATTTGGTCTGTGATGCTATGGAGAAGGTTAATGTGATCCAGGAACAACTTCATACAACTCAGTTTAGGCAAAAGAGTATGCAGACCGGAAGGTTCGAGATATAGCGTACATGGTGAGAGACAAGGTTTTTCTCCGAATGTCTCCTAGGAAGAAGGGAAAGTTGAGCCCGAGGTTTATTAGTCCATTTGAGATTTTAGAGAGAGTTGGGGAGGTTGCCTACATGCTTGCATTTTCCCTTAGCCTATCAAGAGTACATCCATTATTCCATGTTTCCATTCTTCGTAAGTACCATGAGGACAACTCGTATGTACTAGACTTTAAAACGGTTCACCATGATGAGAATTTAGGTGATGAGGTGGTGTAAGTGGCTATTCTTGCCGTGCAGGTTCGAAAGTTGAGATCTAAGAGTTTTCATTATATGGAATTACAATGGAGAGGTCAGCCGATCGAGGAAGCTATGTAGGAGTGCGGTTGTGTTATGCAGAGCAGATACCCATACCTTTTTTTACCAGTACAGGTACATTTCTATGTCTGTTTGAGGATGGACGTTTCTTTTAGAGTCAGGGAATGTGATGGCTCGATAAGTCGTATTGAGTAATAGCCCTTATTTTCGTGCTCTAAGACATCTATTAACTTCATTTGATTATTTTATATTTGCATGCCCAGAACATGTTATTTTTTCGGAAAGCTTTTAGGTAAAAATTATAAGAAAAAATTATTTCTAAATAAAAATGGTATTTTAGTTGACTATGGTCAACATTTTGGGTAAACAATCCCAGATAGTTATTTTGGCGGTTCCAATAACTTCGTATTGGAATTTCGGACATGGGCGTATGCCTGGAATTGAATGTGGAGGTCCCTAGGTTGATCTGACTTGTTTTTCCGAAACTCGGCAATTTGAATATTTGGAAATTTCATAGGTTTGACAATTTGTTGACTTTATGGTTATCGGGTTCGAATTTTAATTTTGGGACTTGGAATATGTTACACCCCATGTTTTCATACGTGAAAGTACACCATAAGTAAATTGATGGAAGCTCGAAAAATGAGATTTATTTTGAGGATATAAGCATTATGATATTTCAAACAAGTGATGAGTAAATTCGTGAAGGTGAGAGGGTAAGAAAATTGAAGAAAATAAATTTCGTTGAAATTTGTCATGTGGGGATAAAAAACGGCCCGAGCTAAAACACCCGGTATTTATGGACTAGTATCATACAAGGTACCACATGGCCGTGATAATAAGGTGTATAAGGTATATTAAAAGTGAATAGTATTATGAGTAATTTGAGATAATTCTTAATTATGTGACTAATTGGGTAATTGTTAATTTTTAATAGGAGATTGACTAGTTAATTAATCATAATTTGGATAAATTTAAATTAGTATGCCGTGGCATCCCCTCCCTTTCAAAGTAGTGACTCTTAATGTCATATTATTATGTGGCAAAATCAAAAAAACATGAGTCACACATCTACTTTCAAGAAAGAGTTAAAAATCCCACGTTTCTTGACACTTTTGGAAAAGAAGGCAAGACTATTTCATTTTCTCTACAACTACTACAAATATAATATTAGTAGAACTCCTTTTTAATTGAAAAGGCTTGGTGTTTGAAGAAGTTTTATCGGCAACAAAGAAAAATTACTCCCTTTCCTCAAAGTTCAATTATTCAAATTCACAAAGAACGCAATGGAAGTTCAAATCTCTTATAGGGCGAAACTCATATACCAGTTTCCAGTAATTATGATTGAGGCGCGGTGAGGATTGTTCATGGATACAAGTTAATAGTTGGCCGTAAAGGTATGTAAAGGATATCCCTTCTTTCTTTTGGCATGATTCATGCAATACGAACGAAACGTGCAAATGCAACAATTCCATAAATGACTCTATTCATAGAAGTATTAGAGATATCTATGTTCTTGAATTTCCATGTGTTATAATATTTTATCATTTGTTCATGGGTCTCAGAAAAATATGAAAGTTGAAAAGAATTTACTTTATGATATTACTCAAAGGCATAATGGCCTTATGAAGCTCCGAAAGATTTTATTAACGTACTTTTCATGCATTGCATTCATGTGCATTGACCCATGACCAGATGGCGTTATATACGCACCACCACCTGATCAGCTGGTATATGATGATGATGTTGCCCACAGTGGCTGAAATATGATTCAAATGGCGTTATATACGCGTATCTATGTATGTACATTCAAACGGCGTTATATACGCGTATATATGTAAATATATGTATATGGGATATGGAAAAAGGTTACGGCGTTATATACGCACCACCACCTGATCAGCTGGTATATGATGATGATGTTGCCCACAGTGGCTGAAATATGATTCAAACGGCGTTATATACGCGTATCTATGTATGTACATTCAAACGGCGTTATATACGCATATATATATATATATGTATGTATATATATGTATATGGGATATGGGAAAGGTTATGGCGTTATATACGCACCACCACCTGATCAGCTGGTATATGATGATGATTTTGCCCACAGTGGCAGATATGATATGATGGGATGCCCTCAGAGGCTGATGATATTATGAAACACATACCTATGCACGACATGACATTCATACGTATATGCATGATGCTAAAAGTGATTTATTATTTACAGAAATATCCAGACATACAGGTTGAGTCATGTACTCTATATATCATCCATTCTCTTATGTATTTATTTAGGTGTCTTACATACTCGGTACATTATTCGTACTGACGTCCCTTTTTCCTGGGGACGCTGCCTTTTGCCTGGGAACGCTGCATTTCATGCCCGCAGGTCCCGATAGACAGGTTGAGAGCCCTCCAAGTAGGCTATCAGCTCAGGGGAAGATGTTGGTGCACTCCATTTGCTTCGGAGTTGCTTGTTTGGTTAGTATGATTTAGACGTGTAATGTTTGGTATGGCAGGACTCTGTCCCGACCTTTATGACATTTATGTACTCTTAGAGGCTTGTAGACATATGTAGTGTACGTAAAAGATTGTACGGCCTTGTCGGCCTATGTTTTGAGTTTATAAAGGATTATGTTGGCCTATTTGGCTCGTATGTCACGTGTATATGATGATGTAATAAGAAAGATACGTTACGTTGGTGCTCGGTTGAGTAAGGTACCGGGTGCCCGTCGCGGCCCATCGGTTTGGGTCGTTACAGAATATGTCTTCTTTATTTTTTGAAACTTATTTGCAAATTTTTGTGCAATTTGGAGTTGGTTTGATATGATTCAAACGCTTAGTTGTGAATCTAGATATTATTGAGTTTTCTTTTGAATTTCATGTGTTTTGATGCCCTATTAGTATGTCTAGATGCTATTTTGGTACTTCGATCAAGCAAGCGAGTTCGAATGATATTATTTTAACTTGTGCATGTTTGGTTTGGAACCTGAGGGGCTTGGGAGAGTTTCATATGTGTATCGGATAAGTTTTGGATGATTTGCAGTAGATGGTGTGCTTTTATTTTTTGGTGTTGATTTGCAGATCTCGCATTTGTGATGTCACGCTTGCAATTGCAAGCATCACTTTTGCGAACATGAATTTGCATTAGCGAGCAGGGGCCGGAGATGTGTGACCTTGCATTTGCGAACAGGATAGGTTCACTTTTGCTATCATCTTGGTCGCATTTGTCACCCCTAGTAACATAGGAAAGCTTAGCAATTGCGAAGCTTTGGCCGCATTTGCGATGGATGAACCTTCGCATTTGCGATCAATTTGTCGCCATTGCGTCTTCTGGGTTTCTGACGCACAGCTCGTATTGGCGACCTGTGTTTCAAAATTACATGGTCGCAATTGAACAAAAAATTTCAATTGTGACATCCGCAGCTGGGTAAAGAGAGAAAAATCAGGACTTATCTCATTTAACACCATTTCTGAACCCTAAACACTCTAACGATAGGTTCCAAGAGTTCGTTTCCTCAAAATAATTGTTAACCAACGTTAATCCATTTTCTTTCAGTTATCCAATACTTTTCATGTGTTTTCAACGTCAAATATAATATTTTCATGGGAGAAATTATGGATTTGGTTAGAATTTAAGGATTTTATAAGATTGCAACCTCAAATTAAAGTAGATTTCAGAACAAATCAGATAATCGAGCTCGAGGGTGAATGGGTAATTTGCTTTTGGTCTGAATCTTGGATTTTGACCAAACAAGTCTAGGGTTGACTTTTTCCAAATTCATTTAAGATTGAATCTTTTTCACTTGTGGGTAGTTTCTAAAGCTTATTTGAATTATTTGAACTGTATTTTGCTAGATTTGACTGGTTTAGAGGCTACTTCTAAAGGAAAGCTCATGGTTGAGTGTTGATTTAATTGCAAAAGAGGTAAGTGCTGTGTCTACCCTCGACTTCAGGGAGATATGACTTGTTTAACTATTTTTTATGTGAATTATGTGGGGAAACGTCATATATGCGAGGTGACGAGCGTAAATACGCTGTTAGGGGATCTATCATGCGGGATTAGGGTATTTGTTTCCACGTCCTTATTATTCCATGATATGTCTTGTTATATGCTTTAATTATTGCATGTTCCTACTTGACATCTATGCTTTACTTGTTAAATTGATATTTAATTGTTACTTTCTTGATTTACTAATTTCCCGCTCAATGATCTGCGTACCTGCAACTTGTTACTACTTGCCTTAACTGTATATTCTCATTGTCTTCCTTATATTACTCGATGCACTCTATTATGTAATTTCGCCTACGTGATCCGTTTAGCTATTCTTGTAATGATTAATCGACAAGGTTTGGGATTTGTAGGAGCTGGATATTCTCTGTTTTATTAGTGATTGTTTAATAGTTCAATACGTTTTATCCTCTTTTGTGTTGATATTTCATAAAGTTTAGTGTTGAGTAGTTTGTATAAATGAATTGATTTTGTGGGATCGGGTCGCACGCCGCATATGATTCGGAGAGATAAGGACGGAATATGATATGAACATAACATGATATAGTGGGTTTGGGTTGCGCGCTACAACGAGTTTGATGTGTTGTAGTTGTATGTGGCTGTAGAGATTGTTCTCGGTATTATGATATGAGATTTGAGATTAAGTTATTCTGGTCCATTTGGTAGTTGACATATAGGTCCGGTTAGTTGAGTTTACTATTTTATTTATTTTTGCTTAAGTTATTATTGTTTCGAATAAGTTATTTATGAATGACTGGCCATTGCCTCGTCACTATTTTTTCAGGGTTTGGCTCGACAATTATAGAGTACATGGGGTCAGTTGTACTCATGCTACAGTTCTGAACTTCTTGTGCAAATACAGGTGTTGGTCCCAACAACTTGTAGAGATAATCCTTCCCAGACCGGCTATTAGTAGGAGACTTAAGGTAGAGCTGTTGGCGTTCGCGGTCCCTGAAGTACCCTTCCATTTTGTCTTTATTGTTAACCTAATTTCAAATAGTTGTATTTTACTCGGACTTTATTTGTAGTACTCTAGATGTTCATTTATTCGTGGATCTAGATTTCGGGATATGTTTAGACTACGCTATATGTTATTTATCATATCTATTTTAAAGTATCACGGTTTATTATTGTTTACCCTAAAATCTAAGCAACAATTAAACTTATGTTCAGGTCTAAATGATATGTGATTTAGTTCAATACTAATCTATAAACAAGAAGACAAATGTATGATTTAAGCGAGTAAGTTATATCTAACCACTGTATGAGTGAGCCTCGACCTCAAGCCAAGATGTCCTCGAGGTGAACAGTAAAGTAAAGAAAGTGTAATATAGCCAAGGAACAATTCTGACGAGAGATGAATGAAAAAGTAATAGTATATATTCGTTGCTAATAGGGGAGACCTAAATAAGGTACTTTTTCGTTTCTAGTAAGGAATCTAATTTGTATAGCTATCTAACCGACTAGTACGAATTCGTATAAATATGTTCCGAAATTTATGCCTTGATCTTTGTGCCATTACGGGAATCTCCCCATTCACAAACCCATAACGACATTCTCTCGAGGTAAGTCATACTCGTCCTCGATACAGTGCACTTCGGTCCTTGAGCCTTGCACTCTGTCATCAGGCTCAAGCTCGATCTACTGAGCTTGCTTGATCCATTTTGAACTCGGGCTGGAAGCGACCCCTCAAACCCATGAAATCGGGTGCACCTAATTTCGTCCGTATGTAGATAGTCCCCGCGTTTCATAGAATAGAATGATAAGAAACGTTTTTAGCCTCGAATTTTTGGAGTACCCGATAATGACATCATCCTCGTGACGTAAGCGTTTGAAGTGACTTGAAACGTCCCATCGGTACGCTTACCTAAAACATTAAATGTGCGCTAGTGGTGGTCGGCCACTGATGCCACCGAAACATCATCTCTCTTCTATAAATACAGGGTTTCTCCTCTCATTAAGAACTTTTGCAACTCCTCTGATCTCCCCTTCTCTTCATATCCTTCTCATTCGCCAATAACTTCTCCTCTCCCTTAGTGCCAAAAGCTGTCAAATATCAACTCTTTCAGCTTATTTCAACCGGAAATAATGGCTAAAACTTCAAAAATCATACCTCAAAAAGAGGGAAATTCCTCTTCCTCTTCCCATCCGACCGACGGCAAGGCGCCGACCCTTCATGAGATCGTTCATGGTGGTTGCACCTTAAAGAAAGACGTCATTGTTGAAAATCCTCCCGATGTTCCTGGCCGATTTGAGCATGCTTCGAGGTACATCTGTTCGATAACAAATAAATACCTCGAAACCGTGAAAAAGGAGTGTGGTTGGGAGGATGGGGTCGTGGTACAGATCTCTACCCGTGAAGAAGACATTACCACCCACGTGGAGGGTTTTTTAAGTGTGTACACTTATCCCTTCACGTTGGGTCCCCTCGATCCAATTGTTATCACTTTTTGAAAAAGGTACCAAGTTACCCTCGGCCAAATCCATCCGTCTTTCTGGAGGATAGTGATAATGCTTCGATACTTCTCCAGCAAGGCCGAGGGGCTCGAGTTAACCCTTAGCCACCTTATTTGTTTGTACCGGCCTCAACGTTTCCGAGGGTGGATCAAACTCCAACGCCGATCGACCAAATATTTCTTCGCCGGCGACGATGAAGATAAAGATTGAGGCTGGATGAGCTGAATCATTCAAGTGAGGACCGTCGATATCATCTCCAAGGAGAAAATGTCGCTCCCCGAAAAGTTGAACTTCGACCGTAAGTGGAGCTTGTTTCCTTAGCATCATCTGCATTTTGACTATACAATGTATGATGTTCTTTCCTTTTTTTTAGCGATCCCTTGGATGCCCCATGCGATCCCCGATCTCGAGGACTGAGTTCGGAAACTAGCCATGACCTCCTCGTACGACAAACGCAAGTGGCGTGACTTGTCGAAGGGCAAGTGGGAAGCCAAACACCATGGTAAGGTCTTGATACTTTCTTCTTTATCGGAGACACTTCCCTTCTAATACTTTGTTTTTATTTATGCAGATATTGGAGATTTCTCCGAAATGAGGTCTCCCCCTCCTGGGGAGAAGATCAAGTCCCCGACCTTAGAACTGAAGAAAGACAATAAGAGACAAAGGTCTTCGAAGCTTGAAGACACCTAAGATAAAGTGGTTCCTGCTCGGAGACGTAGGAAGAACGTCATTCCTGTGGACATAGATTCAGTCCACCAGTTTATGGACGACGAAGAAGACAAGGGTAAGGTTTTGGCGTTGGTGACTCGGACCAAGAAACCGAACAAAACCCTCCGAGCCAGAGATCAAACCCCGAGGTGAGGAAACCTCGAAGAAAGAAAATAGCAAAGCTCTTTAATCGCCCGACGATCACCACAAAGAAAACAAGTTCCGAGATCCCCACGACCGAATAGAGTTCCTCAGGACACCTGCTCGGGGACTTGACGATGGATCATTCTCCTTCATTACCGGCTTACTTCGAGGAAGCCATAAGCGATGCCCGGGCCTTGAGAACGCCTGACTTTGGCGGAGCCCTATCGTGCCCCCTTTTTCTATCGCACGGATTAGGTACGGAGAGATCGGGTTTATGACATTTTTGGACAACTCCTTAAAAGAAAGGGTTTAAGGAAGAGTCGCCACCTAACAATTTTTATGGTGCGTTAGGGCACCTAGAGTTGATAACTCATGAACTAGTTTGCATTACCAGAGATTGGGTAAGGGCTTGAAATTATCCCAGGGGGAAGGTGTTAGGCGCCCCTCGGGATCCACAACTGTGGGTCCCAACCAAGAAGTTTTGTCAATTTGGACAAATAGACAAATAGCAAATAAAGGCTCAAATATACAGGGATTTAAAGTTTCTAGAAAATACATATGAAAATCATTAAAGCATGGTTTGCAGTGATATAGTGATTTTAAAAGAAAAGTAATTAAAAATACAGTAGCTTAACAGAGCGTAGTAGTTAAAAAGAGAATTATAGTAAAAGAGTGGTAAAATTGTATAAAAAATAGCAGGTTGACTTAACAAGGACTCAGAATGGCACGATTAGAGCGGAGTGAAGTAGCTTTACAACACAGCAGTTTGAAAACATAATAGTGCAAGAACCATAAAATCTTAAGGGTTAGCAAGTGCACGACTTCAAGATTTGTTAAAAATATATATAGAGGAGTTTTAATAAGAAGTAGGGTGACCTTCAGAGAGGCAAAATCAAGAATGGGAGAAGCAGAGTTCAAAAAGGTTAAAAGAGGCTTATTAAACTAGTAGAACATAATTGATTTGATTTTAATACGCATTTGGCCTAAAGTTTGCCTAGGCGTCGTATACATTTTCTGACTATCTCAAAGGGTGAATATGCATATTTGGATTCTGATTTTAAAGGTATATATTTGCAAAAAAAGTTTCAAGTAGGCTAACCACATTTTTTATTAGATTAAACATGCTAATTAGGCGATTCAGACAAGTATAAGATCCTAAGCACAAGATATCTAATGTACAAAAAAGTTCCTAATACTTGGTTTCTAAGATGGAAATGCAGTAAAGACCTTATGATTGTTTATTAGGCTTGTTATTAATTGATCAGGATCATGGAATGAGGATGATAACATGTTGAAAGTGAGAAGACCTAAAACAGGATTCCTACCATATTACAAGTTATCTAATGCACAAGTAAAGTCCTATAGGCATGTTTTTCTACCCATCACCAAAGCTAAGCATGTATAACCCCTCCCACAATCCACTATCCAACCCCAAATATTCATTTACAAGTTATTATAGACCTGAATAATAAATTACATTGATGAAAAGGAAAATAAGAAGTTATTCTATAGGGATCCTTCAACCAGGCCCAATCTCCCAGCCTCACTCCTTTCGAGTGTCACAGCCTTAATGGCCTGGGTGCGGCAAAGCTCCCAAAGGGCCCAATGAATCCCTGGCCAATACCAGCACCTAGGAAAATTGCCAAGGTTAACAAGGGGCAATGTGGAATTACCAGCCTTGTGTGTCAAAGTTCCATGAGTACTCAGGGATACTCAAGGGAATGCTCACACGAAGGGGGTAAGACCTAATTTTATAGGAGTAGTGTAATGTGCAGGGAAGAAAGGAGAGTTCATAGTTTAAGAAAAGAGTTTTCAAAGCTGGAGAATTAGTTTTTGATAGATTAACTTAAAATAAGCAGGAACATTAATAAACAGCTTAGCAATACAGGATTGCACATAAACATAATGGGACAAAAGGGAAATAGATCACATAACACCAAGAGATACAGAGACATTATGAAAACTCACTTAAGCATGAGTACACAAAATCAAAGAGGTTCAGGGGACAAAGAAATGGCCAAGTTTAGACAGTAACATGATACAACAAAAGAAGATAGTTGTGATAGGTGAAATTAAGAGCAAGTAATAGTCATATGAGCATGCAAGTCAAATATTGACATATGAAAAGTTCAGGGAACCAAGGATAGGAAGGTTCACACATGATACTGAACAAGAATGGAAATGGCCTAACAGATGTATACAAGAACAGGTAAAGCTCATAACAAATATTGGCTTAATCACAAATAGGTAAAGAGTTGAGCATGGCAAATATCATCAGGCAAAACAGGGCATCGATTGCATGTAGAACAGTAAAAGCATAGGTAGAAAACAACTAGGAATACAACATACTGAAATACTAATAGCCACATTGGTTTGTAATTTGGAAGTTAATCAAGACATACCAGTAACAAGAGAGAGCAGCAAAGTGAAAGAGCCAAGTATGAGCACAATATTGGCCTAGGCTTATAGCCGGCCAATAACAATAGCAGAGTAAAGAAAAGAAGAGAGATAAAGCACAAGAGATAGCTTAGAGTAGTACTGATAAGAAAGAAGAACACAAGTCTGTGTGTGTGTCTGTGTATTTGTGAAAAGCTAGGACTTTAATAGTTGAAAAATGAGCAGCAAAATATGGTAAGAATCACAATAGCATGATAATAAAAGAAGTCAGAATCAATTAGTGTGGAGATTAAGACACGGTTCCCTTAAGTCAAGGGATTTCAAGAACTCAAATAGAAAAATGTATAACTTATAAGGTAAAGTAAAATCAGTACACGACCAACTAAGGAAAGAATCATAGTTCATTAAGTAATACGGTAAACAATTAAGGATGGGTTCAAAAAATTCTAATGAAGGAAATAGAAAATAAGAATAAAGTACCACAGGCGAATAAATCAATTTGAATTGAGGGTTTAAAGGAAAGTCTATCAATCAAACCCCCGTAAGTATGGAATCCAGAATCAATTAAACAAGAGTCACAATCATATAAATAGACAGGAATGCTTAGGCATAGTAAACAGGCATGTTAAACAAGTGCTTAGAAGAAAGAGGCATGTCTGATCAATCGAGATAGTCATAAGCATAAATTAGGCTAAGAAAACTCAGTAGAATACATTCAAAGCAAGGTAATCACAGAAACTCAAGCAAAGAGAGACGAGCAGTCAAGATGATACGCAGAACCACATATAGAAGACTAGGAGAATTAGGGTTTTTAACATAAACGAGATAAAAGCTAGTGAATTCATAGAATCAGTTATGATATGCAAAGAATCGACTCAAACACAAAGAAAAACTTAGCTTTAAAAAGGCATAGAAAGGGTTTTGAGAAAACCTATTTTTTTAAAGGAAGTGAGAACGTTTAAGAGTTGAAGATTCTTAAAGATTGAGTTGAGAACAGTGTAAAACATAAGAAACAGGCTTGAATCATTTAAAAACACCATAGATTTGAGAGGTTTAGGAAAAAATTAGGGTTTAATAAGAGAACCAGAGATAACCGGAGAACCTGCCATGAAACTCAAGGAACGTGGTGGATATGGCGTGGCCGTGTCCAAAATCCCACAGGAGAGGCCGGGAACAACCGAAAGCAGGAGCCCAGGTGCGAGTTGGCATGGCCCAAACCCTCGAGGCCTTCAGAGATGAAGTGAGCCAGATAGAGAAGACCTCATGGAGGCTTGTAGTCAAAAGGAGGGTGGTCGGAGATGGCCGGAGGAAGGCGGAGAGGCTTCATCGGAGACGAAGAGACAGAAGTCTCTAGAGAGACTAGAGAGAGAGAGAGAGAGACCGGAGATAGAGATATGAGAGAGCTTTGGAAAATGAGGGGGTCGGGGAGGGGGTAGGTAAGAGATATTTTAGGAAGATTGAATCTAGGTCGTTGATCTAATTTGATCAACGGCTCAGATTAATTAGGGGGTTGGGCCGGGTTGGTTTAGGGTCTGGGTTGGGTATTGTAATTGGGTTTGGGTATGAAATTGGGTTTGGGTTGGGTATTTAATTAAGGCTAGATTTTAAAATAAAGTGGCTAGATATTAAATACCCCAAAAATAGATAAATAATTAAATAAACAACCAATAATTGTACAAAAATGAAATTGAGTTAAAATAGATGAAATTATAGTAATTAAATAATGTTAAATATAAAAATGAATAATTTTCGAATTAAAACAACATAAAGTATGCAATTAAGCTATAATTCAAAATCACTGCAATTAAAATTAAATGATAACCAATTCGCTAATTTGTGAAATAATTGAATTTTAACAGCTAGAAAATGATTATAAATGATATACTGAGCTGGAAACATTTTTGAAATTATTTATAGCGTAGTTTATGAATAATTATTTAAATATGAAATATTGAATAAACATGCGAATAATTTAATAAAATAGGGAAAATAGGGGAAGAATGATTGTTATTTTAAATAGTGATTTTAAAAGCTTATATGCAAGTTTGAAAATAATTTGAGGAAAAATTGGGTATCAACAGCTGCCCCTCATTACCGGGGAAGGATGAAAGAATTGTCGGGTAAAGATATGATGGCCAATTTTGATCGAGATGAAACTGCGGGATAGAATTTGGCCGCACCCTGGTTTCTGAGCTGCCTACATATCCCTGGTTTTGCAGGATTCAGGTCGTATGTAGTTCCGAGATCATCGGCGTAATATACCGGTGATGTTTCACAAGAACGGACGCAAGATGTATGGTAAGGTAAAAGTAGGAAGGTCTTACGGGGTGGTGTCGGAGAACTGGAGCGGTTTGCTCCTGTCTAGTTTGCTGTTCCGGCAGGGTTACCTGCAACTAGAGAACAAACGTATATTGTGCATAATATAAACATGATGCAAGTTCCCGTTGAACTATGAATGTTGTCTTTGGACAATTAGGATGATGTCCTTAGACCATGATGTCCTGGGCCATGAATCGCTTAGCGCGGGATTCGCAGGCTATGAAATGATGTTCTCGGGCCATGAGGATGGTGCCTCCGAACCATGATGCCTTTGAATAATGATATGCAAGTTGAATATAAGAGATCCTTAGGCAATGAAATGATGTTCTCGGGCCATGGAGATGGTGCCTCTGAACGATGACGCCTTTGGACAAGTTGGCGATATTTCAGCTCATGAAGAATGCAGTAGTATGATGTTGGCAAGACAGAGCTTAGTCTTGCGATTTGCGAAAAGAAAGAGGGCAGAGCTTAGCCCGAAATAAAGCGTAAATAAACAACGTAACGAAAGGTGATTTTTTTGAAAAGGTAGAAAGGAGCTTTGCGTAATGAAGTAAAATGCGGAGAGAGGTAGCGTGGAACCTCGAAAGGCAGAATGATAGCCTTATGCAAATACAGGAAATAAATGCTGGGGAGGTAGCGCTTAACCTCGAAAGGCTGAATGGGTAGCCTTATGCAATGTAGGAGATAAAATGCAGGAGAGGTAGCGTAGAACCTCGGAAGGCAGAATAGGTAGCCTTATGCAAGAAGTAAATGCAGAGGAGACATCGCTTAGTCTCGGGACGCAGAAAGGTAGCCTTATGCGAAGGATGCGAATGCAGATGGAGGTAGAGCTTTAACCTCGGAAGGCAGAATAGGTAGCCTTATGCAAGAAGTAAATGCAGAGGAGACATCGCTTAGTCTCGGGACGCAGAAAGGTAGCCTTATGCGAAGGATGCGAATGCAGATGGAGGTAGAGCTTTAACCTCGGAAGGCAGAAAGGTCGCCTTATGCGAATGCAGATGGAGGTAGAGCTTAACCTCAGAAAGAAGAAAGGTATCTTTATGCAAAGAAGTAAATGCAGAGGAGACAACGCTTAGTCCTTGAAGGCAGAAAGGTAGCCTTATGCAAAGATGCGAATGCAGATGGAGGTAGAGCTTAACCTCGGAAGGCAGAAAGGTAGCCTTATGCAAAGATGCGAATGCAGATGGAGGTAGAGCTTAACCTCGGAAGGCAGAAAGGTAGCCTTATGCAAAGATGCGAATGCATATGGAGGTAGAGCTTAACCTCGGAAGGCAGAACGATAGCCTTATGTAGATGCGAATGCAGATGGAGGTAGAGCTTAACCTCATGCAGATGGAGACAAAGCTTAGTCTCGTAAGGCAGAATGGTAGCCTTATGCAGATGCGAATGCAGATGGAGGTAGAGCTTAACCTCGGAAGGTAGAATGATAGCCTTATGAAATGCGAGAAAACGCAGGGAGACAGTGCTTAGTCTCAGAAGGAAGAATGGTAGCCTTATGCAGTGCAGAAAATAAAACGACAGTAAGAGTTCTTAGCTGATGATAAAGTGAGGTGATACGATTGTTGCGAATAAAATATCATTTGCAATAATGATAACATTAAGCGTTGGCATGTGCGATGAGTTTGAGAGCGTATCATTGAGAAGCTTGCATCTTTTGGAGATAATGGGATGTCTTGGGCTTTCGCCGTATTTGTGCCTCCATCCAAGGGAAAATCGTGAGTTTCGTAAAGGGGAGGGTTAGTTCGTATCCCCGCTGGCTTGGCTTGGACTGTCTGCTTGATGATGAAAACTTTATTTGTACCATAGGGGTAGCGTTGCTAAAACAAGCTGTTTTTGAGAAATAAATGCGTGGTTTTTTGTAAAATATGATATAGCATATAATTGAAAAGAATAATTTTCTTTGGATGAACCGACGACCATGACGCGGTTCAAGACATTGCAACCTCTCTTGCTGCGGAAATTTGAGGGTCCTCCTTAAAATCCTGCCTCAGTTAGATGGGAAAAGGCTTCTGGCTGTTACTGGTGCGGTGCTCGGCTGAACTTGCTTTGGAGTTTTGAGGTCCCTCCTCGAAATTCTGCCCCAGTTTCCATTCGTGGGGGGAAATGAAAATTTTATTAAAATGTGACCGAACCCACAAGGTGCCTACGAATCCCCTCTTAAACGGGAATCAAGTCAGGCATTGTTCAATTTACTACATTGATAGAAACATAATAATTACACATAGTAACGCTTGACTGCGTCTAAATTGATTGTTTTTGGCAAAATTTCTCCATCCATTTCTGCCAGTATGAGTGCTCCTCCTGTTAGCACTCGGTGAACCATGTATGGGCATTGCCAATTTGGAGAGAATTTCCCTTTTGCTTCATCTTGATGAGGAAAGATTTTCTTTAACACCAGCTGCCCCAGTGTGAATCGTCTTGGTTTGACTTTCTTGTTGAAGGATCTAGTCATTCTACTCTGGTATAGCTGAACATGACAAACCGCATTCATTCTCTTTCCGTCTATGAGGGCCAATTCCTCATAGCGGCTTCTTACCCATTCTACGTCGCTGAGCTTGGCTTCTTGTATGATTCTCTAAGATGGAATCTCAACTTCAGCAGGAATGATGGCTTCTGTATCGTATACCAATATGTAAAGAGATTCCCCGATTGATGTGCAAACAGTGGTGCGGTATCCCAGCAGAGCAAATGCCAATTTCTCATGCCATTGCTTGTGCTTTTCTATCATTTTTCTTAATATCTTCTTGATGTTCTTGTTGGCAGCCTCACCGGCTCCATTCATTTGAGGTCTGTATGCTGTAGAATACTTGTGCTTGATCTTAAAGGTCTCACACATTACTCTCATCAAATCACTATTGAGATTGGGACCATTATTTGTGATGATTGGCTCTAGAACTCCAAACCGACAAACAATGCGGTCGCGGACAAAGTCGGCTACCACTTTCTTGGTAACTACTTTGTAGGATGCTGCTTCGACCCATTTGGTGAAATAGTCAATGGAAACCAGAATGAACTTGTGGCCGTTGGAGGGTGCATGCTCGATTGGTCCAATGACGTCCATGCCCCAGGAGGTGAACGACCATGGTGAGCTTGTTGCATTAGGCTTGCTGGGAGGTACCCATATCATATCCCCATGTATATGACACCGATGGCATTTGCGGACATACTGGATGCACTCTGTTTCCATGGTCATCCAGAAATAAATAGGCCGAAGTATCTTTTTTGCTATAATAAACCCATTCATATGAGGACCGCATGTACCAGCATATATTTCCTCCAACAGCTTCGTTGCTTCCTTCGCCTCGACATATCTTAGTAAACCCATATCGGGAGTACTCCTATATAGGATTCCTCCACTGTGAAAGAAGTTGTTTGATAACCTTCGAAGAGTGCGCGTTTGAGTAGCGTTTGCGAGCTCTGGGTACTTTCCCTCTGCCAAGTACTCCTTAATATCATGAAACCAAGGCTTTCCATCTGCTTCTTCTTCAACGTGGGCGCAGTAGTCCGGCTGATTGTGAATCCCCACCAGGATAGGATCAATGAAGTTCTTATCTGGATGCCGGATCATAGATGACAAGGTAGCCAATGCATCGGCGAACTCATTCTGGATTCTGGGAACGTGCCGGAATTCAATCTTTGTGAACCTCTTTCTCAATTCCTGCACATGATGTAGGTATGACAGTATCTTGGAATTCTTGGTCGCCCATTCTCCTTGGACTTGTTGTATCAATAAGTCTGAGTCATCAATTACTAATAATTCCTGAACATTCATGACGATGGCCAAATTGAGCCTAAGGATGCAGGCCTCATATTCAGTCATGTTGTTGGTGCAGGGGAACCTTAGTTTGGCGGATACCGGGTAGTGCTTACCTGTTTCTGAGATCAAGACTGCTCCAATACCCACGCCTTTGAAGTTTGCGGACCCATCAAAGAACATCCTCCAACCATCGTAGGATTCTGCAATATCCTCTCCTACGAATGACACTTCTTCATCGGGGAAATACGTTTTCAATGGTTCGTATTCTCCGCCCACAGGATTTTCAGCAAGATGATTGGCTATTGCTTGTCCCTTGACCGCCTTTTGAGTTACGTAAATGATGTCGAACTCATTTAATAGGATTTGCCATTTAGCTAGCTTGCCAGTGGGCATGGGCTTTTGAAAGATGTACTTGAGCGGATCCATCTTTGGTATGAGGTACGTTGTGTAGGCACAAAAATAATGTCTCAGCTTCTGTGCGACCTAGGTCAAAGCACAACAGTTGCATTCTACTATAGAATATCGGGCCTCATACAGAGTAAACTTCTTGTTGAGGTAGTAAATTGCTTGCTCTTTCCTCCCTGTTTTGTCATGTTTCCCGAGAACGCAACCGAAAGCTCCATCTAACACGAAAAGGTAGAGTAACAGAGGTCTACTCGTCTCTGGAGGTACCAAGACTGTTGGTGTTGAGAGATACTCTTTGATCCTGTCGAAGGCCTTTTGAAAATCCTCAGTCCATTTGGTGGCAGCATCCTTTCTTAGCATTTTGAATATCCGTTCACAAATGACAGTGGACTGGGCTATGAACCGGCTGATATAATTGAGCCTTCCCAGAAAGCTCATAATATCCTTCTTGTTCTTTGGTGGCGGAAATTCTTGGATGGCTTTGACCTTTGATGGATCTAGCTCTATTCCTCGACGACTGACAATGAACCCTAGCAACTTGCTAGCAGGAACCCCGAACGCACACTTTGCGGGGTTAAGTTTCAGATTGTATTTCTTTAACCTGTTGAAGAACTTTCTCAAATCTTCCATGTGATCAGCAGCTTTCTTTGATTTGATGATGACTTTCTCCACATATACCTCGGTCTTCTTGTGAATCATATCATGAAATATAGTAGTCATGGCTCTCATGTAAGTGGCCCCTGCATTATTCAGAATAAATGGCATCATCTTGTAATAATACACTCCCCACGACGTAATGAATGCCGTTTTCTCAGCATCTTCCTCGTCCATCCAAATCTGATGGTAACTAGCAAAAAAATCCAGAAAGGACTGCAGTTCGTGCTTGGCACAGTTGTCAATTAAGATGTGTATGTTCGGCAAGGGGAAGTCGTCTTTCGGACTGGCCCGGTTAAGATCCCTGTAGTCGACGCAGACTCTGACCTTCCCATCTTTCTTTGGTACAGGCATAGTGTTAGCTAACCATGTAGGATATTCGACCACTCGGAGAACCCCGATGTTGATCTGTTTGGTGACCTCTTCCTTGATTTTGAAACTCATGTCTGGTTTGAACTTCCTGAGCATTTGTTTCATTGGTGGGCATGTTGGATCTGTTGGCAGCTTGTGGGCCACAATAGATGTACTGAGGCCAGTCATGTCGTCATACGACCAGGCAAATATGTCCTCATATTCCCTTAAGAATTCCGTATATTTCTCTTTTTCTGACGGCGACAGATGGATGCTGATGCGTGTTTCTTTGACGATCTCTGCGTTTCCCAGGTTGATAACCTCAGTTTCGTCCAAGTTAGACTTATGTCTATTCTCAAAGTTCTCGACCTCTTTAATAATGTCCTCAGGTATATCATCCTCGTCTGACTCAGAATATATTTGTTGCGTTGTCTCGTTGCAGGTCACAGTCGTCGGTTCATCAAGATAAGTAATAGTAATGCCCGAGGCTCGACGAGCTTTGGTTGTCCTGACGGACCATATGATCCCTTGCTCATGACTTGTATGGAAGGGCCTTCCTCCCCCTCCTCTTCAAGAATGACACAACAATCCATGTCCACATCATCTAGAAATAGATCCCTTATTGCCGCTAGCGCCTCTTCTTCGTCTGTACCATATGTGGTGTCAGCTGGCTGGAATGTTTGCTCTATGTGGGGTATTGGCTGCTCCAATGGGTAGTAAGGGCCGCACCATGGTGGCTACCAGTCCTTGAATTCCTTCCAAGTGTATTCGTACCCTAGACCGAAAGTGGTACCGTGCTTCTTGAGTGTTATTGGCCTTGTTATTCCTTGGAGATTCTTACCGAGACCTTTACCCGGCTCGTACCCTTTCCAATTCAATATGCTTTCGGTCTTACTGCCCCACCACTTGTCTTTGTCAATGGCATTAACACGTTCTACGTTGTGATAGATTTCTCCACCCAACTTTCTCCTTCCATCGACGACCGAAAAGGTCTAGCGACCGTAGATATGGTTGCTACCGTCGCCATGAATGATTACTTCTTGGTGATTTCATTCAAACTTCACAATTTGGTGCACGGTTAATGAAACGGCCCTGGTAGCGTGGATCCAAGGTCGTCCCAATAGTAAGTTGTAGGATGCAGGCACATCTATCACTTGGAAATCTACATCGAACCAAGTTGGTCCCATCTATAAGCACAAGGTTATTTCTCCCATGGTGGAACTTTGCGAACAATTGAAGGCTTTTACGTTGATTTCTCCTTCCTTTATCTCATGTAGACTCTTGCCCAATCTTATTAGTGAGACCAGCGGACAGATGTTGAGGCTGGAACCCCCATCAATTAGGATCCTTGTGATGAAATGATCCTCGCATTGCACCGTCATGTGTAGTGCTCCGTTATGCCCTAACCCTTCGGGCGGCAGCTCATCTTCATGGAAAGTGATCTTGTGACTTTCCAGTACCTGGCCTACCATGTTGGTCATTTCTCCACTGGTGATATTGTCTGGTACGTATGCTTCACTCAACACCCTTAGAAAAGCACTCATGTGAGATTCAGAGTTTTGTAACAGGGAGAAGATGGATATCTGAGCTGGCGTTTTGTTCAACTGGTCAAGGATTGAGTATTCCTTGGCTTGTATCTTTCTCCACTGATCGTCTAAACCTGTTTCAATGATGGGGGGACGGTTGTTGGCCTGTTTACTAGACTCGGCCAAATGTTCAGGGGTATAAACTCTTCCAGTTCTCGTCATACCCTGTGCAGCGATGGATTCTTCAGACTTGCATTTATCTTTCCTCCTTGCTTCAGCGGTATAGTCCCACGGAATGACGTCTGAGTAAAAGGGTGTCGTTGTCCGGAGTATATGTTATGGATGGACGGACTGCAAGTTCGAGCGATCGTACAAACTTGACTTCGATCGGCACTAGGGCCTTTTCTTTGGCGAGTGGTCTCGATTCAAACTCAAGTGGAATGGACATGTTTACCTCAACTTCCTCAGATGGCTGCATTTGGACCACGATCAGATTAAGAGTAATTGCACGCTTCTTCAGATCACCTTCGGTAATTAGCCCAATTGATCCCTCGGGATCCCAATCATCTCCAACCTTAATCATGTGAACACCACTTTTATGGTCAGGCAACAGATTATTGCGCAAATTAGGAGCAGGGTCCTTAGCTACAATGATCTTGTTATCTATGAGTGTTTGTATCTTGTCCTTCAAGGAACAACATTCCTCGATGGTGTGTCCCTTCATGCCGAAGTGGTAAGCACAGGTTTTGTTTGGGTTGACCCACTGAGAAGGGTTCTCAAGGACGACAGCGGGAATGGGTGTGACATAACCTGTGGCTTTAAGCTTTTCGTATAATATGTCAATGGGTTCAACTATGGCAGTATACTGTTTCGGTGGATGACGGTCGAAGTTTGGGCGAGGTCTCGGCAAGTTTTGGCGATTAGGTGGTGATTGATAGTGAGAAGGTTGGGAATTGTAGGCATTATAGACGGGAGTTGGTTGTGAGTATCTGGGCGAGGTAGGCTGATATAGGGATGGTGGAGTTTGGTAGGTAGGTGAGGGTGTTTGGTATTGAAGTGATGGTGCTTGGTAGCTTGGAGCTGGTTGGTATGTGAAGGAAGGTGCGGGGTATACTTGGTATTTGGGAGGGGACTTGGATTGTTGTGCCACCATCACGGCTCCTACATCCCTTTTCGTGGACACACCGCCGGATTGCAGAGCTTTATTGGTAGCCTGTAAGGCTTCAAAATTAGTAACCATACCATTTTTCATGCCTTCCTCGATTGGCTCTCCTCGCTTGATGATATCAGAAAACTTGTGCCCCTCAACCATCATCAGCCGCTCATAGTACTGAGGATCCTGAGCACGCAAAGAATTTCTTCATTTGTTCTTCTTCCAAGGCTGGTCTGACCTTGGCAGCCTCTGACCTCCAACAAGTAGCATACTCGCGAAAGGTCTTTGTTGGTTTCTTCTTCAAGTTCTGGATGTAGAACACATCCGGTGCATTCTCCGTATTGAATCTAAATCTATCCATGAAGTCTGTACCATGTTCACCCAATTGATCCATTTCTTTGGATCCTGGTTAATGTACCAGGATACTGCATCACCTTTCAAACTCCTCATGAAGAGTTTCATGCGGATCCTTTCATTTTTCCCCAAGCCGACCAATTTGTCACAGTAAGTCCTGATGGACTCTTGGGTCAAGAACCATCAAACATCTCAATCTTAGGAGGTTTGTACCCCTCGGGCAGTTCAACATCGGGCTGTATGCAAAGAACCTCATAGTTCAATCCCTCAACCCCTTTAACTCCGTTGACGCCCTAAACTCGGTTGGTCAATTTCTTGAGTTCCTCGGCCAGATTCTTGATGAGCTTATCCTTCTCGTCCGACTCGTGGGTATGTTGTGTGGAATGAGCTATGGTTTCCACATAAATGGGGTTGTCGTAAGCTTGGAAGTGGTCTCTCGTCTGATCATGGAGAGGCGGAGTGTTGTAATGACATGTGTTGCGTTGTGGTGGTGGAACGGGATGCTTGGGGTGATTGGGTTGTTTGGGGATGTTTTGTGGTAAAGTGGGGTTCTGAGCATTTGGGAAGTGAACGTCTGGGACGTTGAGGGAGAATGATAAGTTGGCCATGTTCCTCTTGGAACTTTAGCAGCTTCATCTCTAGTGGAGACATACCCTCGTGCAGAACCTGAATACCCTGACCATCAGTGATCTCAACCTGTTCATCCCTGTTGTCTTTTCTAGTACCTCTTGCATCTGCCATCTTAGTTTTACCCTTGCTTTTTCCTTTGGGAGGACTGGGAGGAGGAGTAGGAGGAGGGCCCTTTGATCTTGTGCGATAAGCTGTTGATGCCAGAGTGCACGAACTAACCTTTGGGGAAGGGGAATAACTAACAAAAGAGGTAGTGAAGTTAGTGAAGATTATGAATAATATTGCGGTAATTTAAACACGTAATGCGAAAATGTAAAACGCATCCTAAGTTGGGGAAACTCTTTATGCCTGAGGTAGGCCTAACGACAAATTAATTTGGAGAACTTAAATACTAAATGCCTCATTTTATTGATAATAAAATAGACAAATCCAACTTGATTCTAAGAATGCGAAAATATAAAATGTCACTAATGGCCAGTGGCCTTATTACATCAAAAGCAAAGTAAAGACAAATCCTATCTATTTGGTCCCAGAAGGACCTTCCCCAGACTCGGCACCTCCACTTTCCTTGATCAACATTCCCATCTCACGCAGTCCCAGCAGTAAGTAGGTCTTGGCTAGAATTCCCGCTTTAGTTCCCTTGGTCTTTTGACAAGTCTCGATCCCCCTAAGGAACTTTTCCTCTAGGTCAACTATGCCTCGTTCCAAGTGTGCTAGCCTCTGGGTGGAAGTGATGGCCATGTACTTCCATTCTTCGATCAACTTCTGTTTGGGTATGTGGATTTTGTGATGATCTTCTTCACAGTCACGTAGCCTTTTGCAAAGCTGGTTGAGTCTAGTTGTCGCCTCGGCTTTCTCATCTATTACCCTATGTCCTCAAGCAAACCCTGGCTCAATACTTCCTCCCCAGTTATCTTCCAACCATCCTAGATAGTAAGGAGAGCAACCAGCGTGATACCTGTCGGGATCGATAGTATCATTCTCCAACCGGATCCTGTAGTGCCACAAGTGCTAAGCTTGACACTTGTAAGGGCTGTCATCATTTTGGAAGTCCGCCCTGAGATGACTCATTTTCTCGACCCTTGGAAAGACTTACTTCCTCCCTGCCTGCCTCATGACACGAGTCGGGATGTAAGGGTATGCCCCTCTTAGACCAATCAATATCAGGAACGGAGTGTCTCTAGTCCGAATGATGAATTCGTCAGTCGGGAACCACTCAAACATCCATTGAATCTGATCCTCGGTCAGATTTTCCAATAACTCAACCCATCCATCGTCATTCTTTGGTTGTGCAAACATGTCGGGGATGTAATTCATACGCTTTGGATGATGGAAAGCAATATGATCATCCCAAACTCTCCTATGTATGTCTTGACGGTAGTCACCCCTTTGCAAATGCTTAGTGAGCCAAAGCTGAAGTAGCAGGTTGCAACCCTCAAAATGTTTCGCTCCTCGTTGATAGTTCTCCAAAGCTCGGTATATGTCAGCAACAATCATAGGTACAATGCTGAAATCCTGTCCGTTGATCCCTTCCATCAAAGTCTTGGTAACCATAGCCAATCTGGTGTTAATTCTCCCCTTCTTTGTCGGGAAGACTATCAATCCCAAAAAGCAGAATATGAAGACGAATACCCGGCGGTGAATGTGTCCTAGAGAAGTGAGGGCGAACTCTTCCTGATATGTGCGGTAAGACTAACTACGGCCATACCTCTCGTACAAGTAGTCAAAGGGGATGTACAAGCCTTCCAAGCAGACTAAATCCGGATTATTCTTGAGTCCCATCATCTTTAGAAAACCCCATCTTGTTCGGTTTTCAGGCATCAATAACCCTTGAGACTCCCAAGGCAAACCAGCTAAACCCCCTATCTCCTCTAGTAGCGGTGTCATCTCATTGTTCCCAAATCGAAAAACCGACCGATCACAGTCCCCGAATAAGGTGGCAGCCTCTATCACAATGTTATTAGGCTAAATGTCCAATAGAGAGGGCAAGTTGCCCAGGTGTTTTCTGACTGTTATTTTGTCGCTTGAGTGCAAGTCTTCCCACCAATTTAGATGTTTTGGGTGGATGTTGGTGACCATGCCGAATCTGGGGACCTTGTGCCTCATCTCTGCAAAGTAAACAGGTTAGGCCCTTACCCCCACCGGACTCGACTATTTAACATCAATAATTAGCATGAGCATTTAAGTTCTCCAAATAAATGCACAGAATGTGAATGCGTCCTTTTGGGTTCCAGGGAAACCCAATGGACTTTGGACAAGGCTATCTTAATGGCTATTGTGTGGATATCACATTAGCCTAGCTAGGTTTGACCATGATGCATGCAACATACAATAGAGTAAGGTTTATATTGGGGTTTAGACTGGTACCTTTGAGCGAACAACTCAAGGGGGAAGGCACGGAACCGTCGACTGCACCGTTTGTCGACTAGTGTTACCGCAAATACGCCTTTTCGAATTTAGGGGGTGATAATATTGGAATAGCGCAACCACTCATTGTAAGCATTGCTATAGGATTTTTTTTGGCACGAGTGGAATATGAATGTGGAGCATGATATGCAATAAATGGCATTTAAACAAATAGGCATGTATTTTCACGTTGAGGAAAGCGGTAAAGAAAGAAAATACAACAGTTATAATGAAAGTGGTTACAAAGAAAACATGAAGATATGTCAGTTACGTTCAGGTGAAATAAATACTTGCGAAAATTAAACAGTTAACAACATAAAACGGAGAATGGGAAAAGGCGTAAGCATGTAAATGTGAATTAAAGGTCCAAATTCACAAAATATATTGTAATGGTATAAGCATAGGGAAGATCCCCAACAGAGTCGCCATGTTGTCGCGCCCTCTTTTTTCTATCGCACAGGTTAGGTACGAAGAGATCGAGTTTATGACATTTTTGGACAACTCCTGAAATGAAAGGGTTTAAGGAAGAGTCGCCACCTAACGATTTTTATGGTGCGTTAGGGCACCTAAAGTTGATAACTCATGAACTAGTTTGCGTTACCAGAGATTGGGTATGGGCTTGAAATTATCCTAAGGGGAAGGTGTTAGGCACCCCTGAAGATCCACAACTATGGGTCCCAGCCAATAAGTTTTGTGAATTTGGACGGTGAACAAGTAGCATGTAAGGTTCATATAAGAGGGGATTTCAAACAAGCAGAAAAATCTTTAAAGGGTTTTGGAGAAAGCATAAAATAAACATCTAAAAAGAAACTGTCCTAGGTTTAAAGTAATACAGATCACATCAATGCAATACCCGGTATGTCACACCTCGACGAGGTGGCTACACGTGGTATTAGCGCACCGGTCATCATATATGTATTCTACCCTTCCCACACCATAAAGGTTATTCAAATGCGTGTGTTGGTTACAAATGCTTATTGCGTGCCATTACCCATCCCATTATATAAGTCTTTGAGGGTATTTAAGACTACTAATCCTACAAGGCGAGTACTATGTTGACCCCTAGGTTTAAAGGATAAACTCTAATCGACATATATAACAAGTAGGACTGCACGTATAAGGGAACACATAGAGGCAAATAAAGTCTCACAGACCCCTCCACAAGTAGACATATAAGTAGCACGTCTCAAACACACTTAAGGTCTCAACGACGGGAGTTTAAAATAGGAGTTTAGAGGGAAATCAGTAAGTTGCAAAAGGATCTGCTTTGAAAAAGACTTAGCGATGAGGTAGACAATTCAACTTAAATTGAATAATTCAGAAAATGGTTGATTTTCAGAAATGCAGTTGTTTATAGACAACGGTAAGATTTAGAAAATATACAGGGATTTAAAGTTTCTAGAAAATACAGATGAAATTCATTAAAGCATGGTTTGTAGTGATATAGTGATTTTAAAAGAAAAGTGACTAAAATGCAGTAGCTTAACAGAGCGTAGTAGTTAAAAAGAGAATTCTAGTAAAAGAGTGGTAAAATTGTATCAAAAATAGCAGGTTGACTTAGCAAGGACTCAGAATGGCACGATTAGAGCGGAGTGAAGTAGCTTTACAACACAGCAGTTTGAAAACATTATAGTGCAAGAACCAGAAAATCTTAAGGGTTAGCAAGTGCACGACTTCAAGATTTGTTAAAAATATATATATAGGAGTTTTAATAAGAAGCAGGGTGACCTTCAGAGAGACAAAATCAAGAATGGGAGCAGCAGAGTTCAAAAAGGTTAAAAGAGGCTGATTAAACTAGTAGAACATAATTGATTTGATTTTATACGCATTAGGCCTAACGTTTGCCTAGGCGTCGTATACATTTTCTAACTATCTCAAAGGGTGAATATGCATATTTGGATTCTGATTTTAAAGGTATATATTTGCAAAAAATGTTTCAAGTAGGCTACCCACATTTTTTATTAGATTAAACATGCTAATTAGGAGATTCAGACAAGTATAAGATCCTAAGGACAGGATATCTAATGCACAAAGAAGTTCCTAATACATGGTTTCTAAGATGGAAATGCAGTAAAGACCTTATGACAGTTTATTAGACTTGTTATTAATTGATCAGGATCACCGAATGAGGGTGATAACATGCTGAAAGTGAGAAGACCTAAAACAGGATTCCTACCATATGAGATGCATGTCCTTTACAAGTTATCTAATGCACAAGTAAAGTCCTATAGGCATGTTTTTCTACCCATCACCTAAGTTAAGCATGCATAACCCCTCCCACAATCCACTATCCAACCCCAAATATTCATTTACAAGTTATTACAGACCTGAATAATAAATTACATTGATGAAAAGGAAAATAAGAAGTTATTCCCAGCCTCACTCCTTTCGAGTTTCACAGCCTTAATGGCCTGGGTGCGGCAAAGCTCCCAAAGGGCCCAATGAATCCCTGGCCAATACCAGCACCCCGGAAAATTGCCAAGGTTAACAAGGGGCAGTGTGGAATTACCAGCCTTGTGTGTCAAAGTTCCATGAGTACTCAGGGGTACTCAAGGGAATGCTCACACGAAGGGGGTAGGACCTAATTTTATAGGAGTAGTGTAATGTGCAGGGAAGAAAGTAGAGTTCATTGTTTAAGAAAAGAGTTTTCAAAACTGGCGAATTAATTTTTGAAAGATTAACTTAGAATAAGCAGGAACATTAATCAACAGCTTAGCAATACAGGATTGCACACAAAGATAATTGGACAAAAGGGAAATATATCACATAACACCAAGAGATACAGAGACATTATGAAAACTCACTTAAGCATGAGTACACAAAATCAAAGAGGTTTAGGGGACCAAGAAATGGCCAAGTTTAGACAGTAACAGGAGACAACAAAAGAAGATAGTTGTGATAGGTGAAATTAAGAGCAAGTAATAGTCGTATGAGCATGCAAGTCAAATATTGACAGATGAAAAGTTTAGGGAACCAAGGATAGGAAAGTTCACACAAGATACTGAACAAGAATAGAAATGGCCTAATAGATGTATACAAGAACAGGTAAAGCTCATAACAAATACTTGCTTAATCACAAACAGGTAAAGGGTTGAGCATGGCAAATATCATCAGGCAAAACAGGGCATCAATTGCATGTAGAACAGTAGAAGCATAGGTAGAAACAACTATGAATACAACATACTGAAATAGTAATAGCCACATTGGTTTGTAACTTTGGAAGTTAATCAAGACGTACTAGTAACAAGAGATAGCAGCAGAGTGAAAGAGCCAAGTATGAGCACAATATTGGCCTAGACTTATAGCCGGCCAATAACAATGGCAGAGTAAAGAAAAGAAGAGAGAAAAAGCACAAGAGAGAGCTTAGAGTAGTACTGATAAGAGAGAAGAACACAAGTCTCTGTGTGTGTCTGTGTATTTGTGAAAAGCTAGGACTTTTATTGTAGAAAAACGAGCAGCAAAATATGGTAAGAATCACAATAGCATGGTAATAAAAGAAGTCAGAATCAATTAGTGTGGAGATTAAGACACGGTTACCTTAAGTCAAGGGATTTCAAAGACTCAAACGGTAAAATGTATAACTTATAAGGTAAAGTAAAATCAGTACACGACCAACTAAGGAAAGAATCATAGTTCATTAAGTAATAGGGTAAACAATTAAAGCTTGGTTCAAAAATATTCTAATTAAGGAAATAGACAATAAGAATAAAGTACCATAGGCGAATCAATCAATTTGAATTGAGGGTTTAAAGGAAAGTCTATCAATAAAACCCCCGTAAGTATGGAATCCAGAATCAATCAAACAGGAGTCACAATCATATAAATAGACAGGAATGCTCAAGCATAGTAAACAGGCAGGTTAAACAAGTGCTTAGAAGAAAGAGGCATGTCTGATCAATCGAGATAGTCATAAGCATAAATTAGGCTAAGAAAACTCAGTAGAATACATTCAAAGCAAGGTAATCACAGAAACTCAAGCAAAGAGAGACGAGCAGTCATGATGATACGTAGAACCACATATAGAAGTCTAGGAGAATTAGGGTTTTTAACATAAAAGAGATAAAAGCTAGTGAAGTCATAGAATCAGTTATGATATGCAAAGAATCGACTCAAACACAAAGAAAAACTTAGCTTTAAACAGGCATAGAAAGGGTTCTGAGAAACCCTAGTTTTTAAAAGGAAGTGAGAACGTTTAAAAGTTGAAGATTCTTAAAGATTGAGTTGAGAACAGTGTAAAACATAAGAAACAGGCTTGAATCATTTAAAAACACCATAGAATTGAGAGGTTTAGGCAAAAATTAGGGTTTCATAAGAGAACCAGAGATAACCGGAGAACCTGCCGTGAAACTCAAGGATCGTGGTGGATATGGCGTGGCCGTGTCCAAAACCCCACTGGAGAGGCTGGGAACAACCCAAAGCAGGAGCCCAGGTGCGAGTTGGCATGGCCCAGACCCTCGAGGGCTTCAGAGATGATGTGAGCCAGATAGAGGAGACCTCATGGAGGCTTATAGTCGAAAGGAGGGTGGTCGGAGATGGCCGGAGGAAGGCGGAGAGGCTTCATCGGAGACGAAGAGACAGGAGTCTATAGAGAGAGAGAGACGAGAGATCCTTGGAAAATTAGGGGGTCGGGGAGGGGGTAGGTGAGAGATAATTTAGGAAGATTGAATCTAGGCCGTTGATCTAATTTGATCAACGGCTCAGATTAATTAGGGGGTTGGGCCGGGTTGGTTTATTGTCTGGGTTGGGTATTTTAATTGCGTTTGGGTATGAAATTGGGTTTGTGTATGGTATTTAATTAAGGCTAGATCTTAAAATAAAGTGGCTAGATATTAAATACTCCAAAAATAGATAAATAATTAAATAAACAGCCAATAATTGTACAAAAATTAAATTTAGTTAAAATAGATGAAATTATAGTAATTAAATAATGTTAAATATAAAAATGAATAATTTTCGAATTAAAACAACATAAAGTATGCAATTGGGCTATAATTACAAAATCACTGTAATTAAAATTAAATGATATCCAATTGGCTAATTTGTGAAATAATTGAGTTTTAACATCTAGAAAATGATTATAAACGATATACTGAGCTAGAAACATTTTTGAAATTATTTATAGCATAGTTTTTGAATAATTATTTAAATATGAAATATTGAATAAACATGCGAATAATTAATAAAATACGGAAAATAGGGGAAGAATGATTATTATTTTAAATAGTGATTTTGAAAGCTTATATGCAAGTTTGAAAATAATTTGAGGGAATATTGGGTATCAACAAGCCCCTAGTGAGGACCATCCTTTCTAGGGTTGTTTTACTGGGGTCGATGATGCCGACCTCGTTGATGCATCTTCCATTTTCGAAAAAGCCCAACGTCTCTTTGCTAAGGTAAGCTTCGATTTCTTAACATTACAATTTCGCTTTTCCTTCCTTAATTTAAGTAATAGATCCCTTTCTTTATAGGCCTTTGCTAAGTTCAAGGCCGACCTGAGCCAGTGCCAGGCGAGCTAAATAAATGTTTGGGCGTAGGGAAGGCCCTGAGACTCTTTTGTAGTCAGAACGAGGAGGAGCTAATAGATCTTCGGGCGGAGTTAGCCAAAGCTCGAGAGAACAAGGACGAGCTGGACAAGCAGGTAACTAACGTTTTGAAAGAGTATGGCCTTCTCCTCCCAACTATGGAAGCTAATACTTCGATGTCTCAGTTGCAGAAAAAGGTGGAGATGTTGGGGAAGCTTCGAGGCGAGGTTGACCGGGTCAATGCTGAGTGCAACCAATGGAAAGAAATGATGCTCTGCCTTGTTGCGGGGAAGGAAGTTGCACTGACCAAACTAGCATCGGCCGAGGCTCAGCTTAGGAATATCAGAGAGATCAGTTCGGCCCAGGCCAAAGGGATTATCGAGCTCGAGGCCAAGCTACCCAAATCCGAGTCCGAGGTTGCTGAAGTCAGGGCTGAGTTTAAGAAAATGAAGATCACGACTGACAAAACTGTTGTTGTGTATTTAAGGGACACCGAAGCTGCTCAAACGAAGATAAGGGAAGCTGTAGATCGGGAAAAATGAAGTAATGACTTGGCCAGGTGCCGATCTTGGAGGGAGACCTTTTAGGAGATTCAAGCCAGAGGCTTTGATCTCACTAAAGATGTAACGACCCGACCGGTCGTTTGAGAATTTAAACTTTGTTTGGTGACGTAAGGTCATGAACAACTTCACATTGGGTATATCGACCTGCGTGCGTAGTGGGTTTTAGTTACCAGATAATTCATAGTCGAATTGGGAGGCAAATTTCAATTTTTGAAGTTTAAGTGATGGGAGTTGATCGGAGGTTTGACTTTTGAGTAAAAGGCCTCAGAAAGAGTTTTGGGTGGCGTCAATAGCTTTTTATGATGATTTTGGACTTAGGCGCGCGTCCGGAGCTAGTTTTGGAGGTCCGTAGAGTAATTTGAGGTAATTCGGCAAAAATTAGAATTTTAGCGATTTCGACCGATACGTGAAATTTTGATATCGGGCTTGTAATGGAATTTCAAGAATGGTTGTAGGTCCTTTGTGTCATTTATGACTTGTCTGCAAAATTTGGCGTCATTCCGGGTTGAATTGATAGGTTTCGGCACGAGTTTTGATATTTGAAGACTTGAAAATTTATAAGTTTGATTTTTGGTTTGATTTGTCGTTTTGGTGTTGTTTAATGTGATTCGAGACCTCGAGCGAGTCCGTGTTAGGTTATATGACTTGTTTGTGTGTTTAGATGGGGTCCCGAGGGTTTCGGATGTGTTTCGGATTGGCTTCGGGTCAAATTTCCCTTATTTATCACTGCTAATATGCTACCTGATGTTTCCTTTTATGCGATCGCATAGCTTTTTATGCGATCACATAGTGTAATGTTGAGAAACTCAATTTTTACTCTATGCGATCCAATCAATTCATACGCGATCGCATAGAATATGTTTTGTTAGTAAACATTTTTTCTTCTATGCGATCGCATCATTTCACAAGCAATCGCATAATACATTTTTGATCAGTAAATATTTTCCTTCTATGAGATCGCATCAATTCATACGCGATCGCATAGAACATTTTTGGATAGTAAACATTTTTCCTTCTATGCGATCGCATCATTTCATATGCGGTCGCATAGCACAATTTTGGTCAGTAAATATTTTCCTTCTATGCGATCGCATTAGTCCTTACGCGATCGCATAGCACATTTTAGGCCAGTAATTATTTTCCTCTACGCGATCGCACTTAAACTCTCGCGATCGCAATGCTTAAAAACCTGGGCAGAATATAAGTTTTCAAAATCGGAGGTTTCACCATTTTTATCATATTTTGACTTCTAGAGTTCGGTTCTTGGCGATTCTTTGAGGGTATTTCACACAAATCGAATAGGTATGTGTTCTTCCACTAGAATTAAATATCTATCAGGAATTAGTTCTTGTTTTATCATTTAATTTGTGTTTTGGGTTGAGGAAAATGTGGATTTTGAAAGGAAATTCCTAAATTTTAAAATCATAATTTAAGGAAGAAAATGATATAGGAATTGGATAAATTTTGTATGGTTGAACTCGTATCGGAATGGATAGTCGGATTTTTGTAAAATTTATCGGTTCCGAGGTGCGGGCCCGGGGGTCGACTTTTGGGTTGATTTTTATAATTTTGTAATGATTGAAACTTTATTATTCGGAATAGTTCCTTATACATTTTATGTGTATTTTCAAGTTGTTTTAGTTGATTTTGAGCCGTCTGGAGGTCTTTTCGCCCGAGAAGTCCATTTTTTAGTACCGGGTTGTCGTCTTTGAGGTAAGTATCTTTCCTAACCTTGTGTGGTGGAACTACCCCTTGGGATTGAGTCTTCTATGTTGACTGTAGCCCGTGTACGCGAGGTGAAAAGTGCGTACTCAGACATATTTTCAATAGGTTGGCCTTCTAGGATTCGTAGGTCCTCATATTACCTGTGTATGAACTTGTAACTGTGACATTTGAGTCTTTGATTTCTAGTTTTTCTTCTTCCTGTTCAAATTAGAAATTATTTGCTTAGTGTTCCTTTGTTTCTTATTTTATCTAAATTGACTTAGATGAAGACTTTACTTTTCATACCGTTGTGCTATACCTTCCTTCATAAACTTCCTATTTGACTAGAATTAGAAAAAATCTCGCCCTATAATTGTTTAGCAGTAATTGGAATATCTATATGTTGGTGTCAAGCATGCCCGTGAGTCGTACATTGGCATTTATATGATTTTTCCTTAAGTGCTACTTAGGTTTATTGACAACCGTCCATGTTGATTATATTTCTTTGGTGTTGCCTATTTACTGAGCATTTTTTCAAGCTGAGTTTATTCCGTGAAGGTAATTGTCTAAGGGAGATTGGTTATAGCTGCTTCCCTTGCCGGGAGGATTTTGTTTCCTTGGTTGTGAACTTGAATATTAAGAATCGTTGCTATATTTGCCTTGTTTTCCCCCTCGTTATGTTTTTTCTCTTTGTGCTTGGCATTTCCTTCAGTGGCTACTTCTTATGAGTGAGTTTTACCATTCTTGTAATTCAAGTCTTTGTATTGATTTGCCCATCATACCTTGCATTCTGTCTTTTGTTGCTTTTGCGCCTGTTGTGGCAATGTATGTTGTTTCTGTTGCATTTTGGTTGTTTTCTCAGTGGCTGCATTGCATATTTAAACTGGGACTACGGATGAGATTCCGGGAGCTTTCCCCCTGCACTGCATTGCATATATAAATTGGGACAACGGACGAGATTCCGTGAGCTTTCTCCTGTACTGCATTGCATATTTAAATTGGCACTATAGATGTATTCCGGGAGCTTTCCCCCTGTACTGCATTGTATATTTAAATTGGGACTACGGATGTATTCCAGGAGCTTTCCCCATGTACTGCATGACAAATTCTGAGTTACAGACTGAGTTCCGGTAGATTTATCTTGAGGAGATTATGATCGAAAAGCTATATTTTAAAAGTATATTTGAAAAGCATTTGTCTTGCAGAAAATGATGTTTGAAAATTATTTATTGGGAAAGTACATTTGAAAATCACGTCTCTTGAAAGAACTATGTTTTAAAGATTTCTCCTTCTAAAAATATACATATATATACATTCGGAGAAAGTATGTTTCAAAGATGATCTTTCTACACTAAAATGATTATATCTTCAAATCTTTCAATATAAACTGTTGTTTAAGAGTTTTCACAAATTTATTGGGTTTATTGACTAAGGTTTGATGCGAACAAACTAACGCAGTGCTGAGTTACTAGTGTGTTTATTGTGTGGTGGTTTTTTTCCGGTTTTGGCTCGTATTTTCTGTCCATTCTTCTGGTATTATTATGCTATTTCGTTGATTCGTTTTCGGTAATTCCTTCCGCATTTTATTGTCATGTTGTTAACTATATCATAAAACCTTTAGATAGATATTATGTCCGGTCATTTCTATATTGATGCCTGTTTAAATTTATTAGATCAGTGGTGTCTCGACTAGTCCTCGTCACTACTTCACCGAGGTTAGTCTTGTACATATCACCTTTTGAATATATTAAAAGAAGAAATTTCCTTGAATGTCTTCTTAGTATTTCTTCCTTTACAATTTACTAATATAGCTTCATTCTTCGAATGGTGTATTCGAGATTGTATCTCAGATGGTCACTTTGAAGTTTCCCTAAAGTTTCGAATAGGGTCGAATGATGATAGGTCTTTGATCCATAGTCAAAATGTTTGTTTGGGCTCGGGATAATTGAACCCTTGGTTTCGGATGGATAGAGAATAAAGTCTCGAACCCTTAGTGTATCGGTCCTTAGGCTTTTTTTTAAGTCGGGCCGTTATGGCCTCTAAGAGATGGCTATTACTTCCCTTTTCGGCTAAAACGACTTAGTGAATTGTTTTTTGGTTTGTGCCTTGGCACGCATTTGTTCTTCAAGGGTTCAGTGTCGATGGGACCCCCTTTTGTTTTTAATGCCTTAGCACAAGTTTGCATGCAATTAATTTGATACCTTTCGAGGTTTTTCGAGGGCTTGTTTTATCAAAGCACCTTGATTACTTTTCCGAGGGTAGCCTTTATTTAACCGATTTTTCGAAGTATTTGAAGGTCTTTAGTTCATAGTTGAAGTCGGACGTCTCCAAGCCGCATCATTTCGGCCGTAGCCTTTTCATATGACCGTAGTCTTTAATATGGTCGTAGCATTCCGACATGTCTCTTGGACTTTTTTCCCGATAGCATTTCGAACTTGTTTGAAATGTTAGTCCCCGAGTGTGATGGCCTTGGCCTTTATGTCGAGGGATACCTCCTTGAGGTCATATGAGCTCGAGTTTACATAACTCAAATGTGTTGACTGTCGATGACAGTCCTTGAGTAATGGAGGTGTATTTTTATTCTTGCTATTGAGCCTTTTCTCATATTGAATCATAAGTATGGAGCTCGTATAGTAGCAACTTTCTTTAAGACACAAAGTATTTAATATAGAGAGGACGTTTCATTAAATAATTCATACATGCGTAAATGTTTTGCCATCGGGTCTCGGTAGTTCTATATGGACACGATTCCTCTTATCGTTAGGCCCATTACAAAGTTTTCAAATCGAGACCCTCTTAGGCTTGAAGTATTAAATATTAGTCCCCGAGAGTGATGCCAACTAGTATTCGAGGTTGATTGAAAGGAAGCCTTGGAAACTGTTTAATTCCCCTTAGGTAGCACGTAGTTGTTGCCTCGTTAAAAACCTCACCGGAAAAATGCATTTGATATAAAACCCGATCTAAGGAAAAAAGAGTGCAACACGTGCTTTAAAACCTAAGGTCTTCGTGTGGAAGGGTGCCTCGATGTCTTCGATCGAACACTTGCAATGAGTTAGTCTCAAATACAAACGGAAGAAGGAGAGGATCATACCTTAGCCATAATATCGTTTGAGCAGTGATACATTCTAATTGTTTGGCAATTGTTCCCCTTCCATCGTACTAAGTTTGTAAGATCCTTTTGCGATGACTCTGATGACTCAATATGGTCCTTCCCAATTTGGGCCTAGTTTCCCTTCATTCAGGTATCGAGTATTGGGGGTGACTTTCTTTAGAACTAAGTACCCGACTCCTAAGTGGTGAAGGTTTGCCCTCCTGTTATAATATCTCTTGGTTTTTTGCTTTTGTGCGGCCATTCAAATAAGCGCAGCTTCTCGCTTTTCATCCAATAGTTCGAGGCTAGTGTTCATAGCTTCATGATTTGATTTCCTGGTTGCGTGCTGAAACATGACGCTAGGTTCTCCAACCTCGACTGGAATTAATGTTTCGAAACCATACACCAAAAAGAATGGAGTCTCTCCCGTGCTGGACTTTGATGTCGTTTGATATGCCCACGGTACCTCAGACAAAACCTCTCTCCATTTCCCCTTAGCATCACTCAACCTTTTCTTCCAGTTTTTGATAATAGTCTTGTTTGTGGAATTGGCCTGGTCGTTTGCGCTTGGGTGATATGGCGTTCATAAGATCCTCTTTATTTTTTGTTCTTTGATGAACGTTGTTACCTTGATGCCGATAGATTGCTTCCCGTTGTCGCATACGATTTTTGCGAGTATCCCGAACCTACACACGATGTGATCCCATATGAAGTCTATGACCTCTTTTTCTCTTACTTTCTCAAAGTCCTATGCTTCCACCCACTTGGAAAAGTAGTCAGTCATAAACAAAAAGAATTTAGCTTTACCTGGTGCCGTTGGCATGGGGCGACGATGTCCATCCCCCATTTCATGAATAACCATGGGGACAAGACTGAATGGAGTTGTTCAACGGGCTGATGGATCATCGGCGCAAAGCTTTTGCATTTTTTGCATTTTCGAATAAACTCCTTATTGTCTTTCTCCATGTTATCTTAGTAATACCTAGCTCTAATAATTTTGTGAATCAAAGAGTCGGCGCCAGAATGATTCCCATAATTGCCTTCGTGGATTTCTCGTAAAACATAATCAGTGTCCCCCGGCCCTAAGCATACCGCCAATGGTACATCGAAGGTCCTCCTGTACAAAGTTCCGTTTCCATCCAGTGTGAATTGGGTTGCTTTAACTCGTAGGGATCTCGTCTCTTTTGGGTCCGAAAGGAGCTTTCCGTGCTTCAAATACTCAACATATTTATTCCTCCAATCCAAAGTCAAACTTGTAGAGTTTATCTCAGCATGATCTTCCTCGACCAAACTTCTTGACAACTAGACAACAGTCCCTGGGACAATATCTTATTCCTCGACTAATGACCCCAAATTCGCAAGTGCGTCGGCCTCACTGTTTTTCTCTATAGGTATATGGTCCAACGTCCACTCCTTGAAGTGGTTTAATGTCACATGTAACTTGTCCAAATATATTTGTGTTCTATCTTCTCGAACTTTGAAGCTTTTGTTTATTTGGTTTACCACCAACATAGAGTCACATTTGGCCTCGATGACCTTTGCTCCCATGCCTTTGGCTAATTCGAGACCTACAATCATGGCCTCGTACTCGGCCTCATTGTTAGTCAACCTAGAAGTTTTGATAGATATTATAATAGTGCTACCTGTAGGTGGCTTCATAAATGTCGAGCCCGGACCCTTTCACATTCGAGGCACTGTCTGTGAAGAGGGTCCATACCCCCGATGACGTACCTGACTGTAATAGAAGTTCCTTTTCCACACCGGGTATGAGGGTAGGCGTAAATGCGAGTGCTAACTTTTCCAAGTAAGGATACCTAGTTTCAACATCTCCCAAGGTTTGACTTACATAATAAACAGGAAATTGCGTACCTTGCTCTTCCCGAACCAGTACGCCACTTACCGCTACCTCAGATACAACCAAGTATAAGTATAGCTTCTCATCTGCATTCGGAGTGTGGAGCAGGGGTAGGCTCGATAGATACTGCTTCAATTCCTCCAATGCTTGCTGACATTCTGGGTTCCATGCGAAATTATTTTTCTTTTTGAGCAAGGAGAAGAGTCGGTGACTCCGATCTGACGTCCTCGAGATAATCGGCCCAAAGATGCTATCCGTCCGGTTATACGTTTTATGGATTTCACACTGTCCATGACGGTGATATCTTCGATGGATTTAATTTTGTTGGGGTTGATCTTGATCCCCTTATTCGACACCATGAAACCTAGGAACTTGCCCGAGCCGACTCCGAAAGCAGATTTCTCGGGGTTGAGTCTCATATTGTATTGTCTCAAACTCGAACATTACCTGCAAATAAGTCAAATGGTCCTCTGCGTGCATGGACTTAACCAACATGTTGTCAATGTAAACTTCCATTGATTTACCCATCTGTTGCTTGAACATTTTATTATCTAGGCGTTGGTATGTAGCTCTTGCATTTTTTTAGCCCAAATTGAATTACATTATAACAATATGTTCCATACTTGGTGATAAATGAGGTCTTTTCCTAGTCCTCCGGGTTCATTTGAATTTGATTGTACCTGGAGTAGGCATCGAGAAAGGTAAGAATCTCGTGTCCAGCCGTGGCATCGATCATAAGATCGATGTTAGGCAGTGCGAAAGAGTCATTAGGGCATGTTTTTTACCTTTAAAATGGTAATTATAGTTAAATTTGATTTTGTGGTTCTAAAAATATGTGATTTATTTTAATACTAGTTGTTAAGCAATAGATTCTAAGTGTGGGTAAGGAAAATAAGATAAAGGTAGAAGACAATTAGAGATATGCAAACCAAACTGCGTTAGGTCGGGATCTTGAGCTGGCTGAGATAATGCCTCGAGGTCGATGTACAATGTTAGCAGTGGGTAGTCGATGAAGGTCTAACAGTACTAAGGGCCTCGAGGAGGGATCTTTATGAATGATAATTAATAAATGAAGAACAATCAGTGAAACACAATAAATGTACGCAATAAATCAATAAAGAGATAATAGAGTGTGTTTGAGTTAGATATCAGAGAATGTTCTTGTTCCTTGTATTGAATATCATCCATGTTACAAAATGACAAGGGTCACCTTTATGTAGGAGGGGGAATCCCAACATAGTACATATGCATTTATTACAAAGATATGCGGCCGGTACGGCTATTTAATGTCACGGTACGGACTTGTACTATTCTTGCAGACCTGATCAACTCTAGCCACTTGCCTTTCGGGAGTTCCCCCTGGTCCATGATAGCTACCGATTTGTAGTGCCCCACGGTCGAGCATAGGGAACCTTCGGGGTCGAACCTCGAGCTGTGCGTCGAACCTTCTAAAGACAGGCCGTGGAATACCATAATAATCATAAAATCGGACTCTCAAATTTTAGCCATATGCAGATAGTCCTCACGTTTCTTAGTGTAAAATGATAAGAAATGGTCCTCAATTCTTGCCTCTTCGATATTCCCATCATGATGCCAGCCCCATCAAAACATTAAATGACATGACACAAAGGCTGCATAGAGGTCGCTTTCAATACAATTATCGAGAAGCCCATGAACCGTCATTGGTTCGAACCTTCTGCTTTTCATACCTTGCCCAAATCGCTTCTATTAATACCTCATTTGTTTGTCATTCATACTTTTACAACGTCTTCATGTTTTTAGAGCTAAGTTCATCATCTTCTGCATTCATCTTCTCTCTGTGCTTGCTTCTTCATCTCCTTTCTTAGAAGATTTGTTATAGTTATGGCAAAAACTTCTAAAATGGTACCTCAGAAAGAGGACGCCACTTCTTCATCACGCTCGACTAAGGGTAAAACAAAAACAACACCGAGCATTGAGCAATGTATCCCTGGCCCCTTCAATACAATCTCCGATTTCACCATCGATAAACCTCCTTCTACACCGGGCCGATGTGAGCCCATGTCTCGATACATCAGTGTAGTAACCAAGTTGGAGAGAATACGAACAGATTGTCGTTGGGGGGAGGCTTTACAAATAGAATTTCCCAAAGCTGAGGAAAGCATAGTAACACACAAAGCTAGCTTCCTCAGCGTATACACATACCCTTGCACTTTGGGTCCCGTAGATTCTTCTTCTTCTTCTTCTCAAATAGATTTGGTGATTCTGGACTTTTTCCATTAGTATCGAGTGACACTCAGCCAGATTTATCCTTCCTTCTAGAGGATTGTTTATATGCTCCGATATTTCTCCAACCGGATCGAGGTAATGACCTTCACCCTCGACCAATTGATAAGATTTTATAGACCCCGTCTCTTCCGAGGGTGTCTTTACACCATCGGTCCGCCAAGACGTTCTTTGCGAGCATTGATGAGGACAAAGATCGGGATGGATGAGCCGGTTTATCAGAGCAAGAATCTCGGATATCATCCCTGCTGATAGGATGCCATTCCCGGAGGAATGGAACATGAGGCGTAAGTATCACTCCATCGAACACATTTTATTGCTCCTTCTTCTTTTTCTGAACTGATTTTCTTTTGATTATGTAGCCACCGTTTGGTTCCCCGGTGCGGTCCAGGACCTCTCAGGATGCATCAAACATTTAGACTCCGCTTTTTCATACGGTAAGCGTGCTTGGCGTGATTTGGCCAAGACACGGTGGCATGCGAAGAACCATGGTAAGCCTTTCTTGCCGTTGTTGCCAATTTTCATATAAGTTTCCTTTGTGGCGGTAAGTTTGATATATCATGCCTGTCCAGGCCTCGAGGAAGGTGTGTCGATGAGGCCACCTCCTCCTGGTGAGGAAGAGGATTTGAAGTCTTCCAAAGACAAGAAAAGGAAAAAGGAGGCATTGGCGGAGCCTCCTAAGGAAAAGAAATCCAAGGTCTTCAAGCCTAAGACCGATGCCACGGTCTTGACTTCGACTGCTGCGGCCAGTTTTCATGATGAAGATGAAGATGATGGTGATGATGATCGCCCTTCGGTACAAAGGGTAAGATGGAGCGGTGATGCTCCAAAAACTATTGGGAAGAGTGCGGATGAATGTGAGGTGACCGATGTGGACCGTCCCCGTGCTGAGGAGACCGTCGAGGAGGGTTTCGGCGGAGTCCCCGAGCCACAAATTGGATATGGTACAGTCGGTGCTGGCGAGTTCGAAAGGTCTGAGCTTGAAACTTTTTGAGGTCGAGAAGAAGCCTCGATAGAAATTTATACCGCGGTCGGCTTTAAATCGGGCACCTTTATTTTCTCCAGGAGAAATAAGGGATGCCCTAAATAGGAGCGTTCTTGATGTGGGGACCTCTCAGGAGAGGATGATACCTTCAAGGACTACTTCATCTGTGTCGGGGAGGAAACAAATCTCGATCCCCTCATCGGTCTCGAGGAGGCTGAGAGGCTTCAGAAGTAGGTGATATTCTTAAAACGCCAGTTTTGCTTTAGATTCTTACCCTTGCTCTTCTAACTTATATGCTTTACTTGCAGGTCAAGAAGCTATATGCTAAGGCCTTCTCCAAGCTGTAAGACGAACTGAATTGCCGCGAAGAGGAGCTCGAAAAGCTTACCTCGATGCTGAATGAGTCAAAGACTTCCTCTCCTCGAAAGGAAGAGGATTGAATGAGCTTCAGACAAGTTTCGAGGGAGTGCACCAGGAGCGGTTTAGCTTCGTCGAGCAGGTAACACGGTACTCATGAGTTCATCTTCTATATTTTCATAAGTTGGTTCTCACTATGTTGATTCGTCTTTGCTGATCGAGCAAAAGAATGCCCTGGTGGGGCAACTTAAGAAAGACATAGCAGCCAAAGACACGAAGATCCTCGAGATGAAGAGGAAGAATGGGGTCGTGGCCTCAGAGAGAGACCTTTTGCGGGGAGAGTTGACCTCGACCCAGGATCTCCTTCGAAGTTTGCATAAGGAAGCCACTGCATTATCTGCGGCCAAGTCTGAGGCCGATGAGTATGTAGCCTCATATAAAAGAGATTTCATTGCCGCTAATTGTTACACCCCATGTTTTCGTACGTGAGAGTACATCGTAATCCAATTGATGTAAGATCAGAAATAAGATTATATTTGATGGAATATAAAGTAAGTTAATCATGTTACATTGTAGGTTAAAAATATTTAAGATCATGAATAACGAGTACCAAGAGGGTTGGAAAGCTTAGAAGCTAAACCAACTGAAGAGAATAAGCTTCGTCAAAAGTCGACGAGTTTGGAATGTTATAACATGTACTTTAGGGTGAGACCATGGTTAATTAAATTATAAGGAGGTTATGCTATGAGTTAATTTTTTCATATGATAGTCGTGTGCTACGTTTTGAAGTCAAGCAAGTTTTGGAACAAAAGTTGGAATAGGTCTTCACAAGTTACATTCATAAATTTGTTGAAACTTAGGTCGAATGTAGTTGCACGTTTCTCCCAATATACTTATAATTAGGGGATGATCTACCTACCACATTGAAGATCTACAATTCTAGTTTCCAATTCATTAAACCGTTCCTCGATAAGACATAGGAGTAGAGAGTTATGTTCAGTTTCGCGAGACTGCGCAGACATCATATATGACAAGTAGGTGGATCACTAGAGCTTTTTGGGCAATAGATTTCATGTGTTATATGAGGTCATATTGGGACATATTATATACAAAATTGAATTTTTTGGAATGTAGTTTCCAATGCTCTTAGTCGTTCGTTCATACGACATGGGTATAAAAAGATATAAGCGTTTGAAGATGGACCAATCTTAGGGTGCCAAGCTAGCACCTCTTTGACTTTTTCCAAAATAGATATATATGTGTCTTAAGTCGGCTTTCTCTTCATATTTAAGCATAAAACGACCAGAGAACACCCATAAACATAACCTCAAGCTATATTCTAGGGTTTCAAAGAATATTATCATTCCAGACATGAAATCGAGAAGCAATAACATCAACACGGTCCCTACGACGTAAGTGTCATTATACCGCCTCTCCTTTTTCTTTGTAGTTAGAGTTTTGGAAGTTACTTCATAGTTAAAAAACATCTAATATCTGTATTTAAGTTCTTAAATATCAAGGAAGTTGATAAATGTGTTTCCTAATAGTTAGAACTCACGGGACGGTGATCGGAAGCCGTGAGTTCGAGTTATTTGACTTGTAGCGGACTGTTTTGTATTGCTGTTGGGATGCGTGTTATAATACTTTTTTGTTGAGCTTTGGAGTAGGAAGGGTGTGGAGAAAAACCATATAGATGTAGGGTTGTTATCTGGTCGTTCGTTGTAACATTTCCGGGTTATTTGACACGACTACGGTGGTCGTCTTATGTGTGAAGTGATTAGGTTGTGTGTGGACTGTTTTGGGAGGCTCAATATGATTATTATTGATGTTGTTTGGGCTGTTAGGTGATTGTTTTGACTTGTGTGAAGTCATATAAATAGGGGAGGTGCTGTCCGTTTCATCGTAAAATAGGTTGTGGTCGATACATAATAGTTATGACGCTTAAACGATAACGATAGTGTCGTTTCTCTTATTGTAGATTAAGGAGTTGTGACATTTGCGTAGCTTGAGGTTGGGACAGTATATATATGGTATGTGAGGCCAT